>PVJO010003499.1:0-122335 GCA_004026905.1 Hystrix cristata
CAAACACACTCAAATACCTCATCTTTGACAAAGGAGCCAAACACCCTCACTGGAAAAAGGATAGCCTATTTAACAAATGGTGCTGGAAAAATTGGCTTACCACATGTCGAAAACTAAAACTAGATATATGTCTCTCACCATGTACTAAACTCAAATCAAAGTGGATCAAAGATCTAAACATTAAAACAGAAACACTAAACTTACTGGAGAACAGAATAGGAAGAACCCTCAAAGACATAGGGGTAGGAATAAAATTCATGAGCAGAACCCAGACTTCACAGGAAACAATATTCTTATTATTTTTATGTTTTCTTTTTTTGTTGTTGTTTTTTGGTTGTTTTTCTTTTTTCTTATTATTTTTACTATCAGCTTTAGTAAGATATAATTTATATCATAAATCTAACCATTTAGATCATGCAGTTGAATGGTTTCTAGTATATTCACGATGGGAAAGCCAGTCGTGTACACTCTCTTATCTTTGAGGTTGTATAAGATATACTCCAAGTTTGATACATTTCCTTACGATGAGATGAGGAACCTTTATAACCTGAGCTTGACACATTATTTGGTTTGGCAAGATCATTTCTTGATCCAGTTTCCATGTGTACTTTCTTGTTCTGCTTAACTGTGTACATCAGCTAACACTTGGCCAGTGCTCTTGCTGTATCAGTTGCTGGTGGAAGGAAATGTGATCCTTCACTTGCCACACAAAAGGTAATATGCAGATCATTTTCCTTCAAGGGCTGTTGAAGGACCAGGCTCAGAATGGAACCTGATTTTGTTCATGAAACACTGATGGTGCAGTTGAGAGTGCTGTATTTCTCGCTAATCCTGATAGCAGCAAACTGTGCAGTGGGACGACATCCGGAGTTTGTTACTGGTGGTGATAGGCACCACCCACTTTGATCTTTCCCATCCTCCATGCTATGGGATTCCTCCTCTAGTGGAGGTAACAGGTGTCACTGTCTTAACAATTCACAACTTTGGGCAACTATCACAAGCATTTCGTTCCAGAATATTTTAATCAAACCCCAAAGACATTTCAGTCAGTCCCCATTTCTTCCTCACCCCAGCTCCTGGCGACCACTAATTTACTTCCCATATGCAGAGATTTGTCTAGACTGCTCGTTTCAGTAAGTGGAACAATACGTGTTTTTTTTATGACTTAGCATGTTTTCAAGGTTCATGCCTATCGTAACATAAATTAATGCTTCATTCTTTTGTATGGATAAATAACATTCCATTACATGTATGTTCCATCTTTTTTATCCATTCACAAATTTATAAAAATTTGAGTTGTTTGGGGAATAATGCTGATGTTTTTCAAAGTGACTGAACCAATTTACAATCCAACGATCAATACACAAGAGCTCCAATTTCTCTGAATTTCTCTGAATTTCTCCAATGCTTACTATTGTCTATCTTTTAGGTTATAGCAATCCTGGTTAACTTAAAGTAAGATATTACTATGGTTTTCATCTCCATTTCCGTGGTGGCTAATATTGTTTAGCAATTTTTCATGTGGTTATTAGCCATTTATATGTCTTCTTTAGAGAAATAGCTATTCAGATAGTTTGCTCAGTTTCAATTGAGTTGTCTATTTTATTATTGCATTCTAAGAGTTCTTTACTATCAAATATCTTATTTGAAAGCATTTTTTCTACATTTGTTAGTGTCCCTAAGCATTTGGTGATAAGCACCTACCAGATTGCTCACATTACATGTTGAATTGTTATTCAGGTAATCCCTTATTTAGTAAGGAATTCATTAGCTGGGATAAATTGCATGGCACATGTGTTGGTAAATCTTATGTGTCAAATTAACTGTACAACAAAGTACCCAGACATTTGGCCAAACATTATTCTTGTTGTGTTTGTGAAACTGTATCTTGATTAGATTAATATTTAAATCAGTAGACTAAGACAGATTGTCCTTCTGAATGTGTGTGAAGCTCATACAATTACTTAAATACTCTACCTGAGTACAACAAAATGTTGGAGTAAGAAGGAACCATTCTCGTATTTTCCTTCCCAAGGACTTGAATTTATATCACCAGTATCCCCTGAGACTCTAGATATTTAAGACTTCTCAGAATCCCTAATCAGGTGGGTTATCTGTCTATCATCTACCTATCTATCTATCGATCTATCTACCAATCATCTATCTCCTATTTTTTCCTGTTTCTATAGAGAATCCTGACCAATACAGATTTTTTTTTATCAAAAATAACAAATTCTAATTTTATAGAAATGGAAATTTTAAGGGTAAGATTAGAACTTTATGGATGAGATTTCTTAATTAGTGCTAGGGTTTCTGCCATTGGATTTAAAGATGCTAATGATTATTTCCAGTGGTAAAGATAACATTTATAATCCGCGGCATGATCTGAGAGTAGAGACACAAAAAATATCACTATTGATTATGCCTCATCATCCTCTATGAGGAATAGACTGCATATGATGTCTTTGAACAGTTTTTACAAACTGAAAAATATAATGAGGTTGACTGGCTGTTCTTAATGGCAATAGACAAAATAAAGAAAAGAATAAGCTAAGAGATTCAAATTCCTAGATAAAGTCCTGCACACATTATCTGAAAGCTTCTATGTGTTCTCTGATGGGGATTTGTCCCCCATATCTGCAGGGCTGAGGCTGTTGTAAATCAAACCTAGAATCTTATCTAGCAACTAGATAAAATATAGTGCAAGTTGAACCATCAGCCTCAGAGTACATCTCCTGTTACTGCAAGGATGTTAATTAAAATGATAGCTTCTGAAGGTTACAGTGGGGAGTTGTGGGGAGCCCCTGATGAAACTAAGGACATGAAATCCTTAAATTCTGATGAGTCTTCTTTGCCTCTGTTTCCCCAGGCCTGATAGAAACAGACTCTCCATCCAGAGTGAAACACCTTCCCTACCACTAAACAGGAGATTAACCTTACATTCCTGGGTTTAATCCTCAATGCAGTGCAAGACAATAAAGAGTGTCCTCAATATTTACCCCTACTACATCTCTTTCTTTGTTAGACCTATAACTAGAGTCTAAGGCCAGAGTCCTAAAGGCGAGGGATAAAGTGTGAACACCATGAGGAGCTGTGCTCAATTCCAAACTAACTCTTTGAGTTTTATTCCAGAGACCATGTGTTGGAATGGATACTGAGGGCATGAGAAAAATACAAAAGTGGAAAGAGCATAAAGTTGGATCAGGAGAAACTTATTGAAATAGACTCACTAAGCAGAGATTCTGTATTTAATGTGGCATACAGGGTAGCTAGAAAGAGTTCTAATAGTCTGATGGGCTGAGAGAACGTGTTGAAAATATTGAGCCTGTCTTGGCTGTAAATACAGAGAAGGATTTAAAGGATCAGTGTGGGGGGGGTATTAGAGTAAATCTATTATTCAAGATTTATCTACTTGGGAGGGTCCAGAAGACCTGTCTTTCACCACTGTTGGGAGAAATATGTTTATGAGGGCAGCTGTGGCATCTCTGTGGTTTCTCTTTTCTGAGGGCCACATTTTACTGTGGGAACTACAGTCACTGAACTGGGAAACCTAAATACGAGGAAAGTAATGATCGCCCAGATGGTGGTGCCAAATGGCAACGGTTTACTGCCAAAAGCAAGGTGAATGTGATTAATGCAATCGACAATAGAATCCAGGAAACAAGCAAAATAATCTTAATTATTCGGATGTTTTTCACTCTGATGGATTATGGTGCTTCTAGAAGTGAAATTCTAATACAATCTTGCTTGATCTGTGTAAGAATCACAGAAATAGAGTAGCGTGGCCACTCAATCAATTCCAGACTTAAGTCTGTTCGTGTACCAAGAACCTCTTCAATGAAGGAAAGGTCATGTGCCCCGATGAAAGACTCTGTACGCTGCCAAAGCTTCGTACTGCAATCTTTCCCTGTCTTCATGCTAAAGACACATATCTTTTTACTGAGATAACTGCACTGGAAACAAGAAGCGATTAGATCTTCAAGGTCACTGACTTTAAACTGACACTGGTCCCAGAAGGCCCCAAATCTCACAGTGGCCTATTCAAGTGAGAGTAGGCGCTATGGAAGTCATTTGGCTGATGGAGTTCTAGTTCACGTCTCTCTCACTGTGGTTCTGTGAGTAAATCCTGAGTGATTTCTCCTCAGTTCTGGAATTCATGATTCGAATGGACACAGCATGTGACAGAATCTTTACGCCAGTTCCCAAACCCACAGAGTAAGCAGGGATAAGTCATGTAAAAGCTACTAGAACTGCCTCTATATTCAAAGTTTCTAATTAAAGCACACTCACATCACTAGAGGAGTTGATGAGATTAATGCTATCTTCATGTATTTGAGATAAAGTTGTAGTGAGTTCCATCATGTCCAAATTCAACTCTCCCGTCCGGCCTGTGCAAACACTACATAGATCATGGAAGAGCTATGTAGCTAGTGATGGAAGACGTTTCTCTCATCCTGTCCATCTAAGAGCAGTTATGCTTCAGCTGCCACAGTCAACAATGCTTTCAAAGTCCCAACCATGTGGTACATTAACTCTCTAGTCCTGTGCTATGATCAGTTCACAACTCAATTCCCTTGATGTCATTGTGCTGACCTGACTAGACCTAGTGAGTCAGAAGTAGTAACTAGTTTTAGACTTACTGGTCAGACCTTTGTATGTCAGAGAGTAGGAAATAAGCCCAACAAAAATTCATGGCCCTTGTATCTTAGTGAGATTTCTAGGAACCCAGGGGAGCTGTTGCAATGTGTTTGTAATGCAAAGATGAGTTGATGCATCTGTCACCTCTTCATACAAAAAAGAAGCACAACATCTAGTGGACTTATTTGTATTTTGGAAGCAAACTGTATTCGAGTGTACTGTTCTAGTTCATTTATCAAGTGACACAAATAGCTGCTAACCTTGAGCAGAGCCCCAAACAAAAGAATAGAGCCTGCAATAGATCCAAAGTGCTGTTCACCCTGTATTGCCCCTTGATGCGTGCAATCTAACTGCTGCAATGGTACTTGAGGTGTCAGGGGCAGGCAGGGCTACTAGCATAATGCTAAGTGAAGCATAATGCTACTAGTATTTTGGAGTAATGGTGTGCTACTCTCTACAGATAACTACTCCACTGTGAGAAATCACTCTCGCTCTGCCCCTGGACCTTAGTAGAGTGGGAATGCTTACTTCCGGGCTGCCAATCTACCATGTGGGCTCAGTTGCCTGTAATGAACTTTATGCTATTTAACTCGCCAAACATAAAATCTGGCATGCGTGGTAGCACTGACTGATCAAATGGAAGCACCGAAGATCAAGTTCAAGTAGGCTCTGAAAGCATGTGTAAGTTTCACAGAGAAGGGGCTCGTGTGCTGATTTTCTCCATTCTCACTGAACTATCCTCTGCCTCCCAGTCTGTAGCACGGCCTCATGCAGAGTACCCCGTGATCAACTGACAAAGGAAGGAAAGACCAGGACCTGCTTTGCGGATAGATATGTACAACTTGTAGGTGCTCCCTGAAAGTAGACAGCAGCAGCACTGTAGATTATTTCCAAGCTATCCCTGAAGGAGAGTGGTAAAGGGAAATCACCCCAATAAGCTCATTTTCAGTGTCCCATTTTCATTAGAAGGACAAATGATCAAATATGTGATTTTTTTTTTTTTTACTTATTCATAGGTTAGGACAATAGTTTGACTGTGTGGATAGGAACTTGAATGTGATTGGAAAAATTAAGGACAAGTAAGTTTTTGTTTCTGCACCTCTTCCGGTTTCATATGAATTTTAGGTTTGTTTTCTCTAGATCTGTGAAGGATGATGTTGGTATTTTGATTGTGATTGCATTGAATCTATGTAACAGGTTTGAGAATATGGCCATTTTGACAATATTGGTTTAGGCAGCATTTTTGGTATGTTTATTTCGTTCAGAAATAAAGTCCAGTCATATTTAAGCCACTGTTTGGAGGGTGTTGTACTACATTTATAACTGATTGAGCATCTTAAAAAAAAGTACCCAATACTCTTGTTTCTAATAAAATGAGATTTTGATTTGGCTAAAAGACAAAAGACAGTTTCACTGATTTTGCTCAAGTAGAAAGATTTTATACACTTCTTCATGTAGTACTTGATGGGTAGCAGCACACTGTATTTAGTTTTGTATTGATTCTTCTGTGCCTGAAGTGAGGTCTTGTCTATTAAGGACTAAAGAGAGAATGAGGAAGGGATAGAATGAGACAGAGAATGAGAAAGCTTTCATCAGGTGAATTAAGATAAAATGAAGCCCAACTTTCTTATCTTAAAAAGTCTCCCAAAATTAAAAAAAAAAATGTTTCTAGCAGTAAGTTTTCATTTAACAAGGTGCAAAAATCAATATCACATCTAAGTTTGAAAATTAGACATGGGAGATTTGACTCTTTTCCTCTGTGTTAATGTAATCACAGGTTTCCTGTGCTACTGCACTTCCTCGGGATAAATGATATCCAGTTTATACCTCAGCAGGCTGTACTTTGATTACCCTAAAAAGGTGGAGAGTTAAGAATATACGGCACCAATTTTTGGTATGTTTATTTGCAAAAGTACATGGTGCATTGATTGAGGATCCATTGGAAGTTTAGAATGAGAAATAAAAATGAAAAGAATATTGAACATGATGTATATGTGGTTAATTGTGAAATTAAATGCAAAATTATACGAGCATTCTATTGTCTATTTTTAATTTTGATAATATTTTAAAATCAATTTAAGAATTATTTCTGTTGACTGTCTACTGTGAACTGGGCACTATCAGCAATTAAGATATAATGTATTTTTTACAGACTGCATGGGTTATCTTCTTTTTGGTGACTTTTTTGTTGTTTTATGATTTTTATTTTACTGTATTATAAATGTACAGGGAGATTCTGTCTATACATACCAGCCTCCACTAATGGTAACATTTTCTATACTTATAGTACACTATCAAAACAAGAAAGTTCACATTGGTAAAATCCACAGAACTTATTCATGTTTCCCAAGTATAAATATACTACTCTGAGTGTGTATGTGTATATGTACTGAGTATGTATATGTATTCTTTGAAATTTTATCACATGTGGCGCTTATAAATATCGTTGTATTGAGATACAGATTGTCTCATCACCAAAAGTCTTTCTCGATTTACTCAACTATATACAATCCCGCTTATACTAATTTAATACCCAGCAACCAATGACTTGTTTATTTCTATGATTGTGGTAATTTAGATAATATTATAACAACATGTACGCATTGAAGACTGAGATTTTCCACTCAACATAATTGTACTGAAATCCATCCAAGTTGAATTATGTGTCAATAGTCTGTTCCTTTTTATTTCTGAGTATGAGTCTACAGGTATTTCTGTGTGAACATAAATTCCATTTCTCTAGAGTAAATTCCCAAGGAGAGAATTTTCAGGTCTTATTTTTGTTTTAACCAAAGCTGACAATTACCCAGAGTAGTCATATTTTACATTTTTATCAGCAATATATTAATGATTCAGTTTCTCTTCATTGCGAGAATTTGACATTATCATTTTTTTAGTCATTCTGATAAGTCTGCAGTAAATTACATTTTTGTTTCAAAATGAATTTCTCTGAAGATTACGTATACAATGACAATTATACTGATGGCACATATACATGTATGTATATTCTGTTCAGTGAAATGTTTGTTCCTGTCTTTTGCTCATTTGCTAATTGAATCTTTTAGTACTGTTTATAATCTTTTTGCATTCTAGGTACAGAATGTGTATCAGTTACGTGATTGACAAATGTTACAGTCATGTAACTTTTCATTCTTTCAACAAGGTATTTTAGAGAGCAAGGGTTTTGTTAAGCCTATTTGAATGAAGTCCAATATATTATCATTTTATACTCTGAATTGATTGTCAATGAATTTGAGTAAATGTGACTTTGGTATCTCTTATATAGTGTAGTAATGAACTAGTGTGTGTTCAAAGTTTCCTCAAGATTGTGTTTTCACGTTTATTTCTGTTATATAATGGACACTCTGATGAATTATACGAAACAAGTTTGAATATACCAGAAAACGCTAGGGCCTTTCCTACCTACCTTCTCCCACTTAACACTTCCAGGTGAGTCTGTAGAAATTCCCTTTTTTCCACATTGCAAATAGTAAATTTTTTTTCTAAAATGGAATAAAAAGCATCAATTTTATTTGGTCATGTCATTCCTCCACCACCAATTTGTGTAACTTGTGTACTTGCAAAATATTTTCGTTTAGTTATTTTTTTTTTCCCTTTGACAGGGTCTCACTGTGTCGTCCCGGTTGGCCTAGAACTGGCGGCAATCCTCCTGCCTCAGCCTCCCTAGTGCTGGGAAGGCAGGAACGTGCCACCAGGTCCGGCAATATTGCTGTTTGCTACGAGTTTTTCAACTTACTGAAGGTGGATTATGAAATGCTTATATATTTTTTTTCTGCAAAAAGTCACATTGAAGGAAGTATTTTTGTTTTTTGATGCATGCTTCATTCGTTCACTCAATAAACATATATTGAATGGCCACAAAGAACCAGATACTGTTTTAAGATTTAATGAACACATTGGTATAATGTATAGCTAATAAAAATGGTTTCTAAAATATCATTTGTGCCATATCCTTGTATAAATTAAAATATCATGTACCTCTAGGTAGTAAGCTCGCCAATTGATTTTAGCAGCACGTAATATGCTTTTAGGGATAGTTTCAAGTTTTGTTTTAATTAGTTTATATTTTTGTCTTCACACGATCTCTGGTACTTTCTCAGTATTTATGTAGAGATGTTGATATTTTGTTTTCAGAAATGCATTTGCGCTGAATCACTGTATTGTCTTCTGAAGGATGGATTACTACTCTGTAGAGGAAACATGTAAAACAAAAAATGAACTGCTAATTTTAGCTATGTCCTCATCTACCTCAGATGTCAGCAAAGGCAGCTAAGGTATAATACGATGACCTCTATAGGAAACTTAAAGATGTTATCAAAGTATTTCTGGTAATATGGTGTTATATGGATCATACTGACATTATTAGAAAATTATTACTTTGTTAAAAGATGACATAATGCAAAAAAATGACACATGATTTTAAAAAACGCTTTCTTTTAATATATCCTAGGTGTTTTAATCTGAAACTAAAATTTATACCATGAATCTAAATTACCTACATTTCTTTGACAAATATCTCTACACGGAAGTCAGTTATTTTTAAGATATGACATAAAATAATTTCTTTGCATCAAATATAAATAATCTTTTTGCACCAATTATCTTCTTTGAATTTATTAATGAATACTACCTAATATATATAAAATTACACCTTGCAATGCCCTTTGCTATAAGCAAATATATGCAGCAAATGCTTCCTATCTTGCTTATTAGTATGTGGAGTTTCTTATTAGTATGTGGAGCTTATAATCAAAAAACTTATTAAACTTTTTTTACTTAGATTTTCTCAAACTTTTTAGATCATTTATCTTGCTTTCAGAGATGCCTCATTTTGTCTCAAGTTCTGTATATTAACAAAGTATGTAATGTTAGCACCTACAGAAATATAGTCAATATTTATCTATTCATTTGTACATACTTGCTGTGGAAAATTCAAAATGCTGAAAGATAGTTTCAACATCAATAGTATCATTAATACTCTCAAAATCTCCATTTTAGTTTTGTTGGAACTGCAGCTAAGCATGTGAGATATTTAGGTTAAAGATCTAGTTTATAAATGTAAACTCAAATCAAGGTAATCTGACCCTAGAACATATACAATTATGTGGATATTAAAAATGAAAACATCTGTGTAAGTGACCAGAGAATATAAATAAGTGCAAGATTAAAAATGCAAAACAGGCCAACAGCTTCCAAACACCTTTCTGTTGTGTTAAACAAGTCTCTGCTTCTAAACAGATGCTACCCAATGGGAAGGATCAGACCCTTTTTACCCATGGTCCCGCCAGCAACCTCCTCCAGTGTTGGTGGGAGTATAAACTGGCCCAGCCACTGTGGAAATCAGAGTGGAGATTCCTCAGAAAACCACAGCTAAAGATTCCATTTGACCAAGCTATTCCTCTTGTTGGTATCTTCCCGGAAGATTTAAAAGCATTGTACCACAGCGATATATGCATAATCATGTTTACAGCAACACAATTTGTAATAGCTAAATCTTGATAGCAACCCAAATGCTCAGCAACTGAAGAGTGAATAAAGAAGATGTAGTTTTTTTATACAATGAAGTACTACTCTGCCATAAAAAGTATAAACTTGAAACATTTATAGGTGAATGGATACACCTTGAGAACATACTCTTAAGTGAAATAGATCAGACACATGAGTGTATATCACATTGTTTCTCTGGTATGAGAAACCATAAGTGTGAATAAGGACAAAAATGTACAATAAATAATGTAAAAAAGAAAATATTCAAATGGGAAGAACTAGGAAGGGGAGGGGGGAAAGGAAGGGAAGGAACAGTAAAAGAAAATGAGGAAAACATGGAAAAATGTAAATAAAGCTGTTGTAAATAAGGAGGAGAAGAAGAGTTGAACAGAGGGATGCAGAATGGGAAAAAAAAGATATATCATGTACAGGTACAAATTAACTATGATGAATGTAATTGTTAGTTATATCAAAAAGGTACCGATAAATTTTCATGGTTAAAAGAATAAAAAATAAATAAATAAAATTGAGTTCCATCCATAAAAAGAATGATCAGATCCTTTATCTGAATATAAAAGCACCAATTGGGAGCGTTGTATAGAAAATAGAAAAAAATACTTGAAACAAAATTCAAAACAGTAATGAAAAAGGAGACTGATAACCTAAAAGAGAAGTTTAAGTGAGTCTAATGGCAAAGGCATAAGTACATACATATGAATACAAAGGGATGAGAAAAAAGGAGAATTTTTATGGAGAAAATGAACTATGAAACACTGGAATATCTATTTGAAAAAGGAAAAATAAGGACATTTGGAAAATATCTCCTAAAAACACAAAAAAGAAAATAAAGATGTTGCAATGGAAATTTTACTATCAACCGCAATGCCACACTTGTACAACTCGTCTGGCCTCATTCAATATAGACATGAGTGATGTGGTGGTCCTACAGGAGGCTTTTAGAATTGAACAAATAATCCAGTTTAAAATGTTTTATTGTAAGAATATAATAATTTAATTTCAAATGGAAAATTAACTGTGAATTATATATAACAAAATCAAGCATACAAAATGTAGGAAAGAAATTTGTGTTTGCCATCAGAAAAAAAAAACACATATTAGTTTGGAAATAATAAAAAATGAGGATAGGAATATTGGTATATACAATGAATTAATTAGTTTAATAATTGTTTAAAGCCTGATTGAACCTAGCCTGGGAAGATATAAGTGGAAAACTGTTTCTTCTAATATAGAGGATGAAGGAAGTAGGGCAATTTATAATGCTGCCCATGTTTCCTACAAAACTTGATGATATTTGAAACAGAAAGTGACTGTAGCCTTACAAAAAATGATGGGACACAAAGTTCTAGATATGGGAGCTCAAAGTACTAATTACTGAATAAAATGATTAAGTAGAAAGAGTATTCTTATTCCAGGAAGCTGGATGATTACATGTTGATATACTTGTGACCTGCAGCAGAAAATCAAAGCAGATCAATATAAAGTATTCTGTGTCTTACATGGCTTCTTATATTTGGCCTACATTCCTTCAATTTGTTCATCCCATTAAGTATGTATATAAATGATCAGGTTTCATAAAGAGTTTGAACTGATTAGAAGTGTAAAATACGATTGTACCAAGATCATCTAATTTATCATTCTAACAAATGTCTCCGTGGGAATGATTTGTTTTAACATTTTCAGGACATTGTTCTAGTGCTGGGCAGGAAATGAGGATTTTAGCAATCCAGCTGTGTACACCTTAAAACATGATGTCATCAAAGGTTAGTAAGAATGTCCTTTTTTGAGCAGTGCTGTCATATCAGAGCCTTCTACGCCCATTCTTTAAGACTTAGCACCATGCAAATTCTACATTGTATAAGAGTCATTTCAAAATATATCTATTCCCTGACTTACCAAAAGGTCTCAAAGGAAATCATCATTGTTTTGATCATTTCTATATGAAGACAGTCCATAAAAATGTGGCTGGAGTTGGAGTGTACATGTTTCAGGCACGGGCTTATCTCAGATGACAAGAATTCATCTTGACCACGAAATAGGCTAGAATATTCTGTTCTACTCTTTCAGAAAGATTTTACCCAGAAAGAGTCTGGTGAGCATTGGGATAAGAAATGGCTTTGCTGGAATTATTTTTCAACTGACAACTTTTGTTTTAAAGTTCTAAACTTATTCTTGTGTGCTCAATAATTTTTCCTAAATATTTGACTTTTATGCAAAAGATAGCTCATCTTTTATCTAGGCAAAAATCTATAAGCATCAAAGAAGTTTTCACCTCACATGAGATTTTCATCAGTATTGGAAGAAAAGGCCATATCGACTGCTCTGCCAAATACCTATAAGGGTGCTTTGGGCTTCCAACATTCTAAGAGTCGGCCAGAATGTTTCTCTGGGAACCCTAATTTTCTATAGAGAGACATGGATTGGGTCCTAGTCCAGGACCTGACAATAAATGCATCTTCTTTTTATTTTCACAGAGTTAATAAACTATAAAAAACTGCATGATTTGTGTTTTTAAGGGTACAAGATTGTTCATCGCTATTGCACATAGTTCATTTCCTTTCAATAAGTCACATTTTCCCTAAAATATCTGCATCCAAAATGTCATTTTAAAATATTTAAATGTGGGTAGAGAATAAATATGCTGCACATAAGTTAAAACAGGATATATAATTATTTTGTTCTCTCCTTTGGAGATCAAATAGCTACTTACTCCTACAAACACTTTCAGAACAACTAACACTTAAAAAGTGCAATGAAAATTTTTCCTACATTTTCTAGCAAAATGTAGCTAAACTACCTTGACTCGGTTAGGAATTTTAAAACCAAATTTTGATAAACTTGAATAACATTTTCTAAAAATAAACATTTGTAAACTTTCTGTCTTCTGGAAAGTTCTTCATATGCATATAAAAATATGTATCTTTGAAATTTTCAAGAGCCTTCCAAGTTGTTTTAACAAATTCTCCATTAAGCTCTCCCTCCCTCAATTGACTGCTTGCCTAACCATGAAAGACAAACTCATTCTCCTTTCCTGACTTCTGTCTTCGCTGTAACCCACAAAACATGATCCATACATCTTTGATCCTGGAATTTCTTGCCAACCACAATATTTCAACAGATGTAAAAGTACCTACTGAATGAAGCACAGACAGGATAGAGAAGATACTAATATTGGATTAACTAGCAAAATCACATGTATTCTATCATACTGATGACTTAGGTAGGTGAGAATTCCCTGTGTTTTAAAAGAAGAAATCCATGTAAAGGCAATGACTCCTTGCTCAATGCATCTGTTTTGGATATTTGCTTTATTTATTAACTTTTTAATTTCTAATAAAGTAAAGAACCCTGGTTTGGTCCTGAAATCTGCCAGTAATTTTTAATAATATAATATCTTTTTAAATATAGTATCTTGTGACCAATTTTTCTCCTCTCTACAGCGGAGATTTAAGGTAGATTCCCACTCTATCAGCTCAAATACTTTTGCCATTCTCAGGTTACTGCATGCAGCATATTGCATGAAGGAAGTTTGATAGAATTCACTGCACGTTCTCAGCATAGATCCCCAAGAAGAGAGAAATAGACTGTGCATCTGAGTTGTCCCACTGAAGAAAGAGAGTTGTCTTTTTCCATGCATGCTTCCATTAATGGTTGAAGCGTCCCCTGGACTGGGGAAGCTAACTACCCTTGCAAATATAGGGGTCTAAGTGGCCTTCTAATCATTTGAAGAAAAATGTCTCGAGGCTGTGAGGAGATGGGGCAGTGCCTGGCTGCAGAAGAATATAAGAAATAAGCACAAGGCTAAAGGAACTCAATGAGTGACCTATGCTGTGGTGAGGATGTCGAGTGTCCTCCAGAAACCCGTGTGTTAAAAGCTTTGTCCTCAGGGAGGTGCCACTGGGAGGCAGTGAACCTCTGAGGAGCGGGGCCTGGTGGGAGGTCTTTAGGTAACAGGGGCCAAGACCTCGAAGGGGATGGTGAGATCCTGGCCCCTTCTTCTTTCTCTCTTTTGCTTCTGTGCTATGACATGACTGTTTTTCCTCTGCAGTGCACTCCTGGTGAAGAGATGCCTCCCATAGAGCAATAGGGCCGACGTGTCATGGACCACAACCTCCAAAGCTAGGAGCCAAAATACACCTTTTCTCTTTGTAAGCTGATTAATTCAGCTTCTAGGACAGAAAATTAACACAACCCCAAGGTGTTTTTTATCTTGCCAGTAAGTAGTTACCTTGGTCTATTTGCATGACAATAAAAGAATACCATAGACTCAGTAATTTATAAACACCAGAAACATTTCTCACAGTTCTAATGCCAGGGAAGTCCAAGATCCAAGTGCTACCGGTTTGATATTACATCTAGGCAGGCTGCTCGCTGCTTCTAAGATGGGATGATGTTGCTTCATACTCCCAAGGAGAAGAAGGCTGGCTGTGCCCTCACATAAAGAATGAGACTATGGATTCACTCATTCAAATGCCATGAGGGCCTAACCCCATCCATGAGGTCTCTTCCCTCATGATTTAAGTACCACCTAAATGTCCCACTTCTTACTACCTCATGGGCAGTTACGTTTCAGCATATAAATTTTTAGGGTTACACATTCAGATTGTAGCAGTCATCACCTGCACCAGTGTCACAAGCAATACAAAGCACGTCCCTTGTCCTGCATCTGCCAAGGGAAGTGGTTCTTACTATCTAAGTGGGTGAGGCCAGAAAAAGTTAAATCTTGTCTTTATCACATCAGTTCAAATCCGTATGACTGCTCACATGGACTAACAAAACAGTCTCCAGGCAGCTTTCTCTAGCTTTAATCCCCGTCTTCACAGAGCAGTGGTGAAAAGTCTCACACTTCTCGTCCTTATTGCCATCATTAACATGATTGAACAGCAAGGATAGTCTTGTCAGTGCCGTAATGTCATTTATCTTCAAAGACGTCAAATTCACTGATGCTCTTACAATAGTTCAGTAAACATATTTCATGGCCACCCTACTAGTTTATAATTAACTGAGACTTTGCCTAATTTAAAGCTTCTCTAGTGAGTCTTCACATATAGCTTATTTCCAATATGTCTGTTCATCTAACTTGCTTAGCATTAGAGGTTTGTGACTTCTTGCTTTCCTTCCATATTCTCTTAGTGATTTCTAAGACTCATTTCCCTCCCAATACAGCCTGTGCGAATGACAGGATATACGCGTGAACACTTTCAAGTCCTTAAATTTAGGATCATTCATTCATTCATTGCTTATTGATTCATCTATTAACATTACAAGTAACTGTGGCAGGAACCAGGGACACAAAGATAAAGGAGAATTTATCCCTTTAATCAAGCTGCTCTGTGGCTCACAAGGGGTTTACAAAAACACAGTATTAAGAAAAACATAGAGAAAGAAACTGAGTTGGAGAGCTGAGAGACATCCAGTCTGATTGGATCAAGGAAGAATTCTTATAAGGGGTGTCGTAAGAGTTATATCATAAATAATAAATCTGAGCCAGCCACAGAGCAGTGTGAGGATATTCTAGTTGAAGGTCACAACATTAATAAAGACAAAGATATCATACCGTATTATACGCAGAGAATTAAAAGTAGTTTAGCATTTTGGGTACATGAGTGTAGAAGATACTAACAATAGACAAGGAAATAATGACCTCGTGTAATACTTGAATGTAACACTGCAGTACTAGGCCTCGGCTTTCAGGTGATTTTTAAATTATGATTTCATTTTCCATTTTCTAATCATTTTACTAAAACTTTTTAAAAATTATCTTCATGGAGTTTTTAGTTGCACTTCCAAAGGAAAATTTTCTTTCTTTAATTAAAAACATGTCTCCATCAACATTCTTTCTTTAAATTTTTTGCTCCCTTGGCTTCTTTTACTATGTTTTTATCAGTGTTTCTTATGTCTTGCATTTTTATGCACCCCCAAAACCTCATGCATTCATAGGTGGAGTTTTTGAAGGTGCCTGAATCTAGGGCATGTGATGAAGGGTGTTATAACTGGTTTAGTCCGCTGATTGTTTTAGCATAATACTGGATGTGGGTGATGCGAAGCCCCATCCTGGCCATGGGTGGCACCAACCAATAGGCTTGTAGCCTGGGTGAAATACAAAGGGTCAGAAAGAAGGCAAGCTGCTGATTTCTGCCTCCCCAGCCATAGACTGTCCATACTCGGCTAGGCCCCCTCCCCTGCCGCCCTTCCTTGGAGCCAGCTGACCCGACTGAAATCTCTGCAGACTGTGAGCTGAAATAAGCCTTTCCCTCTTTAACTTGTGAGTGTTGGGTATTTTTTTTCTCAGCAATGTAAAGTAAGAAACTAAGACACTGTGTACTAATTGTACATATTAACAGGTATTTTGATTTAAATATGAAATGTCCCCCAAAGACTCGTATATTGAGGACTTGATCCCCAGTGCCCACCACAGTGTTCAGAGGTGGAGCCTTGAGAAGTGATTACAATTGAATCATGGGGACACCAGGCTCAGGGACGGCACGATCCATTAAAGAGTTCATTGGCTGCATGGGCTTGTTAGGAGGCGTGGCCTACTCACAGAAAGCAGGTGACTGGGGTGTGGCTTTCAACAGTATATGCTTTCCCAGCCCCTTACTTTCTGGTGTTTCTCTTTCTCTGCTTCTGACGGTCATGAGGTGAGCAGTTTTCCTCCATCACGCCTTTCTGCCATGATGTGTCTGTCTTGCAGGCAGCTGAACACCAACAGAAACCCGTGAAACCTTTAGGTGAAATAAACCTTCCATCTTTCAAATTATATGTTGGGTACTTTGTCCTAGTGAGAAAAATTTGACTAATACAATGGAGTTCAGTGTGATATTTCCATATAGGCATATGCTGCACACTGATCAAATGCGACCTCCTTTCTCCAGCCCTCCCCACTTCTGTTAATCACTACTCAACATTCACATCAATGTTTTTAAACTGCCATATATGAGACAGAATATGAGGTACTTGTCTATGTCTAGTCCATTTGACTTAAAATAATATCCTCCAGTTCCTTCAATTTTGCTGTAAATGACAGGATTTCATTTCTGAATATGGTTGAGTAATATTCCATTGTGTGAATATACCGTATTTTCTTTATTTATTCATCTCTTGATAAGTACCTGGACAGAGACCTCTGAAATTACTAGAAGAAAACAGGAAAATAATTAAGGATGGTATAAAGGCAAAGATTTTCTGAGTAGGACCTCAGTTTTAGATTCTTGCCCTAATACCACACTAGAAGACTTAAGGTGAGGCAAGCAGTCTGAAAAAATGGAGCAAATTAATGTACTCCAATTTAGCCATGGAGAGTTCGACATAGGAAATCGCCTCACCAAGTTCCATTGGGAAAGATATGTAATTTCATAAGGAAAATTGTATTTTGTTAGGATTTTCTGGGGAGTTTCTTTACATGAACATCCAATTGAGAAAATTAAAAGTCATCCTAGACTCCTCCCTCACGTCAGGGTTTCAGTTTCCAAGACCCACTATAGCCACTAAAACCCACGTGTACCTTCTCCACTCCACTGCAGCAGCCTCATTAAATCTCACAGAACCTGTGGAAAGAAGCTGCACATCTCATTCTCTTTGCTTTCCTGTCTACCCTCAACCTACTGCCAGAAACCATTCTTAAAGTGTCATTTGCCATGAGATCCTGTACTATTTGTTAGCTGAATATTCTCTGAAATTTCTCATCCAACTATTTCTACCTACTATTCCTTCTGTCTCAAATACTCTGTCCAATGTACTTCTCTAACATCACTTTTACTGTAAAAATTTTATTTTTTTTCTTATTCAGAATAGAGGAATTTGTAGTCATGAAGTTTTGTGTATAGTACTGCTATCTGGGCTCATGAACTTAATTCATTCCATGGTTCTAGGCACGATGGCCATGTTCATGTTTGTTGACCCATAAGGAGTTCATGAACTGAGCCAACATTTTGCCAAACGCTTCTGTTTACAGACCAAATTGTTCACCAGCAGGGGTGCTTATGAACCGAGGTACTGCTGTATTAGTGTACAGTACTCATCATCTCTTGTTGCACATTATGTCTGTTGATTTACATCTCTGACCATTCTTCTTAATGGTTTGGAACACATTAATTGATACTGAAGGTGTACTACAAAGCACTCTAAGATCTTTTCAATCTTTCCCAAATTCATCACACTTAGTATTTCCAGCAAATTTCCAAATTCCAGGCAATTGGATTGAGTCCAGCTAAAATTTGCTTTGAAATAAATCAGGGTCTATAACACCCATGTAGAATCAATCACTTCATCCATGTTTACTTTTTAAGAAACATAAAATTTTGTAGAATATTTTTGCTTATCTTGCTAGAGTGTAAGACAGATTTTTTTCAGAAGGCATTGCTTTTTTATTGTTCTTTGAATATATGCCATGTACCTTATTCATTTCTAGTATGTTACCAATAATAAGATAACTAGTGCTCATCTAACATTTCTAGCACTCTCTTGCACTTAGGATGGAGCAAAGTGGTGAGTTTTGCCCGACAACTATTGTCAGATGTGACGTGGGTCACTCCAACCATGTCAGTTAAAGGTTGTTGAGCTTCCTCCAATCCCTTCATTGCCCCAAATTCCTTAGAAAACATCTTCTTATGGTTGTATCACAGGAAGCAGGAGGGTGAAATCCTTTGATAACTGGGTAGAAGAGTTTCTACTGGTTGGTTTAGAAATTTATGTAAAAAATACTCAAGCATGGACTTTACTATGTACGTTATAAACTTTGAAAATTGAAAAAAATGATTACTGAAATACATAGAATTCTGGAGTCTCTCATTTTAGCAGTAATATGAACAAACCTGATACCAAATGTGATTTTCAAACACAGGCCATTGTATACAGGTCTATAATAGTGGCTGAGGTGATAAATGTATTTTTCACTTTATTAAAAATATACTTGTTTTTAAAGGTTCATTACGCATTAAACTTCACAATAAAAATTAAAGAGCCAAGCCACCTATATTTTAAAAGGATAATATATAGTTGTTATTTCCTTATGCTTCATCAATAATGTTCAGGGTTCATTTTCGTAGTTACATTTAAACAGTGTGGAACTACAGAATTATAAATAATGTATGTTGCAAATTTATAGCATTGTGCAAAGGATGTACAACAGTTAGGGGAATAGTTAATCAGGTTACTAAAGTTTGAGAACAATTGTATTGGTTAGTTTAATTATTTATGTGAACATAGCATAAGAAATGGTATTTAATTAATTCACATGCCTATTTCCTTGCATTTCTAAAGGCCCTGCACAAATGAGGTGTAGTGACTTGCATGTCCTCAGGAAGTCCTAGTTCATGTAGATGAAGTTCTCTATTAAGACTGTATTTCCTATTATGAAAACTTTTGCATTTTAAAGGTCACCTTCACTGAAAGCGTGAGTTGATAAGGTTGCATAAAATCTATCAAAGAGAGAGTATTATATGTGCATAAAAATATTAGCATAAAGATAAGAAAGGAAGAGTCATTTTAAGAGATTTACAAGGTGGAAGGAATCCATTGTGGTAGGAAGGCACACTTGCTTGCTACCACAGTGATATAAATAAAAGATATTTTTCAAATGAGTGTGCGTGTTGCTGACAAGCATTTTGGTTATTTTAAAAAAGTGCAAACAAGGTGTCAAAGAAATTCAAATTACATTTATAAATAATAAGAAAAGAGAAAATGGAATTAGTTATGTTGTGCTTTTTCAGCACCCCCTTTGTTAATAATTTTAATATAAAATGAAGCATTTTGTGTTAAGTAAATATTTCCAAAGTATAAATGCAGTTGTGTACATGATTCGTGAATACCAATCCTGTAATTTAAAAAACCAAAAAGCATATTCAATATGCCATTTTCAGTCAGCATCTCCATGTTTCTCAACCACATCACAGAAACTGGCTTTGCTAGAGGCCTAAAGACTCTACTAAAATCAATTAGGAAGCTGAGGAATAAAATCAGTGGCAAATATCAGCACCCAAGAGTATTCTGGGCTGTGCTTTGTTGAGTTCATGTGTTCTCCTCCAAAAGTAAGAACAAGTTGTTATTCCTCATATACCAGCTCCTTTGTTTAACATTTTAAGAGCAGAATCTAACTTTATCCATGTAAGAATAAGTCGTTTCCATTTCACGAGCTAAAGAAAAATGAAGTTTAATTTGAACTCCGATCAGCCTGATGAAAGGTCTTGTCTGTAGTGTTTTATGTACCCACATTTGCCTTCAGGTCTGTCAACTGTACTGCATGTTTAATTGGCTTAATTTTAATTTATATAAAAAAAAATGAAACCTCCAGTTGACAGTCAATTCCTTGCACCAGTCCAATTGCTAAACTTTGAGTCTTTTGAAGGACCTTCTAATCATTTCAAGGAGTGAACTCTTAAACATGAATGATTTACAATGTCTTTGTGTGTTAGAGTTTACACATACTATTATTTTAAATCACCACATAAGAGAAGCACAGTTATTATTCTAATTTTACAGGTAATGAAAATGCAGAAAATTTATGTGATATACCTCAAGTCACAATACAAGTACATTTTGGCTTGGGATCACAATCGTTTAGCGTGATGTCACAGTAGCTACTCTAAAGCACAATTTGCTAGTATTTGGAAAGATAGGTCAGGGCACAGAGTAAATAGGAAGCTAAATGAAGGCTAAGTGTGACATTAAGAACCAATCAATATTTTAACAAAAATATGTTCTACATTTTCATATACTTTGCCTGGTTACATTTCATACTCTCCCAGGACAGGACCTACAGACACCACATTACTGGTTATTTCTTTTCTGCTGTGGATTCAGGTATAGTGGAAACTTGTACCCAGACATAATTTTTGGAGTCTGTCCAGTACAAAATTTAACTCCCTTTTAAAAACATATTGCATGAATTATGTATTCTTACGAAATAAAAAGTGTTATTGAAAATTTGAGATATTACCTTGGAGATTATGTTGTGTTTTAAAAGTTGTCCATCCTCCTAACCACAATTTTATGTGTTATTGTCCTTTTAAGGAATTAAGTGCATTTGTAAAACTTTCAGATATAACAATAAACATTCCCATGGACCATATTATCTAAAAATATTATTTTAGTGAATAGAATTTGTTTTCACGTTAGTCCATAAGCTCAAGTGCTTGAAAACGAATCAAACAGAGAGTATAGTACAAATACATTTTTTTCTCTTTTGGATTCCTGAAGCTGATTTCTTCCCTCTCCTGCTGAAAGTCCTGTTTCTGACTCTTTTGATGGTGAACGACAATCAGATAATTATATGATGCCTCTGGCATTAATTTTACTTTATCATTTATGCAGTCCTTACTGAAAATGATTTTATCTTCCTCTCTTTCATTTTTCCTTTACTTTAATTCTGATCATTTTCATGGATCATTGATGTCATCAAGAATAATGTGATTAATTAAAGAAGACAATGAATGCTATCCTTTTTTATATTCTAGTCAGTAATCTCCAGGATATATAATCCTAGGATAATTAACATCATGTAACAACAATGACAAAAATAAAATCCCCTGGCTTTTCACTATAATTTTTCTAAGGATTCTGGGAATGCTGTAGGGTATTATGTGCATTTTATTATGTAATTCTGATTAATACCTCTTGGCAGTTTCTATCTCCTGTTGAGATTTAATAAGCATTCCCGAATGGAATTGTGTTGAGCTATATTCACTAAGCCTGGAGGACAGAAAAGCCGACCTTTCTTACTATATATTCCTATTTATTCCTATTTCTTTGGAGTTTTTTTTCTTTTTTGGAGGATCTGAGAGCTTATTTTTTCAATTGCTTGTTCTCATCATTTGTTCAATCTATACAATGATTTTTCTGTCTCATGTTTCATTTTGTGATTAGTCAGTCATGATTGTCACTGAGAATTTTACTTTATACGTAGTAATTGTATATTTTGTAATTCTCTCATTCATTGATATTTTGCTCAAGTTTTGATTTTATTGCAAGGTTGTACTTAGTTCCCAATTCCAACAGAAAGCTTGTCCAATGGTGGACAGTTTGTGTTACAAAAATGTAAGAAGTTTACATAACACAATGAAGCTGCCAGTGAGGACCCTGCAAGAGATCAGCAGTTCTCTGGTACAGGTGAATTTGGCACATTCCTGTTTATTTTTCACAATTTATCTAATAACATACGGGTTATGAAACATAGGATGCTGTAGAGATTAGGAAAAGGAAATTGAAAGGTTAGGGCACTGGGCAATGAAAAAGTCATCATCTGTATAAAATATCACGGGAGTTTAACCTTTTGCACTAGGTTTGAGACATCGTATTGTCTGTTCCTATGGTAAAGATCAATGCACTTTTATCATGATGTGAAACCCTACCACCCTCTGGATTCTCTTCAGTATCTCAGGATTCTAGTGGGGTGAGGTCAGCAAAACAAATGAAGTAACAGAAAAAGTGAGTTGGAGGGAAATGATCCTATTAGTGAAAAAATTTTTTTCAGTTCTTTGGCTGTTTTGATTTTAAATCAATCAAATGATACTTTCTACGTTGGGCAGCATGAAAACCAGTGTCTGATATCATCATACTTTATCATATATCTGAAAATACTTCTGGTACTCCTGACACCTTAGTATTTGCTCTAGTGCTATTTGGGGGAATTGCTATTTTCCTTGTTAATTGCCAGAAGCAGGGTAAGGAAACTGATGTTTAAATTAAAGAGAAATTTGCCAAAGGCTCACGTTAAAACCCCTTAATTTACACTAAGTATATTGATTTACATCATTACTAAATCCATTAATCCCCCTCACTTTTTTCCCGAGATTAAACATTTGAAATTTAGAAAATTGAAATGGTTTGCCGCTGGTCAAATGTTGGCTAGTGGGAACATAAGCTCTGGTCTTCCAAGCTCCATTTTAGGCTAATCCCAGGCTCCCAGATGCCCTACACTTACTCTACAATTTCTCATATGTTAAAGAATTACTTGTATTTTCTTTTGTTGTAGTTTTTCAATCTTTTTCTCACCCATATACCTCAATTGTAATTGAGTTGCAGACAGAACTAAATCAATAGCTCTTAGAAACTGTAACCTCCACCTACCCATGTTAACAAGCCTTTTTCCTGTCATCCACAACTGCAGGCAGCAATAAATGTGCACTTCAATTGACTTCTTTATATCCCAGGCTTAAATTCTTAATGGAACCGTCAGTCAGTAAGCCAGTGTTTGGTGGTCAGTCTAACTGAAAACCTTTTTTTGAATGCCTATCAGTATGTCCCAAAAGATATTTTAAACTTCCGAATGCTGGGTAGATGACTTTAATTGCTTAGAATTTGTAATTTAAATCAAAGATTTCCATAGTGATATATTTTTCTAAAACAAGCTGATAAATATTTTTCATGACATGAATATTGATTCATAACAACAAAGTTCTGTAGGAAATCACTTCCAAGAATTATTCAGGATGGGTGCTCCATAAAAACACTTGCAGTTTCTCAGACAACATGGAAGATAGATTTTATGGGTGTGGAGAAAAGTTTTTGTAGGATTGAATCTAGAAAAATTAACGTCTCCAGATATTATTTAGACACATAAAAATAAATGAATTTGAACTGAAAAGGATATAAACTTGTATTCCCAGGTTTTTAAGTGTAATGGGAAGAGAGAGCAGCCTCCAAAGACATGCAGATAACTGTATTTGCCTTGCTTTGACTACTGGTATGCTGCATATTTTGTTTTTTAATTAAAATTTTTAATTAAGAAATTCCAACTATTTTAAGTATGCTCAGCAACATATTCACATGACCTCTAAATGGAATAAGTGCCTTGTAAGAGGTAATGAACTTGAATATTAAAATGATTCTGATCAAAAGATATGGAAATATATTTAAGTTGAAATTAAGACATTATGTTAATGTGAAAGAGTAACTCTCATCTAGTTTGGGGATGTTTTAATCAGTACATTAAAATACATTTTAATATATCACTACTTTAATCCCATAGAAATAGAAGGAATTCTGAAGTTTGATAATATTTTTGCTGATACCTTAATACACGAAACTTGAAAAGTAACTTGTGATCTTCATTCTCATTTGCAGTACATCAAGCAAAGACTCACTAGATATGAATTAAATGTCTTAAAATGTTATCTGTCGATGAATTTTGAGCGTTTCATCTATAATGTATCACCTTGACTTGTTTCTGACAAAGATAAGTCATATTTTTTCTACAGGCTGAATTTTCCCCCTGGTGGGTTTAGTTCACTTCTTGCCGCATCCATCCATCCATCCATCCATCACAAATTTCTGTCACCTAAGGAACCCACAGTTGGTTCAGGAGTTTAGATAACTAGATAATTAAAATACTGCAGTGGCCTTCTGAAGAGTTTGCTCCACCTGTGGCTGCTTTCTCTGTGCACTGACGGCCACCCACGTGCCCTGGTAGGGCTGGCCTCCGAAGGTGGATTTTACTGATAAATCCCCTTACTTGTACATTTTTGAGGACAAGCGTCTCCTGATGTTCCAGAAGAAATTCTTAAGTCTTTTTCTGGTACCACAAACATTGACTTTAGATTTAATTTTTAAGATTGTTTGTGGTAATTTTATTGCAAAAAAAGAGTGAATTTTATCACATATATATTTTCATATATATTAATGCATTCACCAGTCATGCGAAATGTAGCGATACTCTACATCACAAACAAAATACATTTTTAAATTTATTTTAAACACAACATATTTTCCCCTCCAATCTGGCAGTTATCTTGACTACTGTTCCTCTTGCCTAACAGTTTCATTCAAAATATAGGGATCTTTAGATTTCTTACATAGAGATTTATTTTTAACAATAATTCTATTCCATCTCAAATAACTTTTTTCTAAGACTCACTTAAAACATATAAAGACTATAACCTCAAACTACTGTGTATAGATTGACAAAGCATGTTATATTTATTGACAAAAGTAGGTCTGAATTTTAGTCATAGCACTTAGCTCCTAGTGACATCTGAACTCCAGGTTCCTCATGGGTACAATTGATCCACCCACCTCACTGACTCCCTGTGAGGAATACACCACGTTAAGTGCATGAATGTACCTGTCCAGTGCCCAGCTCATGGTAAAGTCTTAAAAATAGACTGGTTTCATGAGGTTCATTGTTACCAACCTTCTGGAACGTTTGTTGAATGCATTATTGTCTTGGAACATTAGTCAACCTCTTTGCTCTCTGTACCCTTAACTACTAGGTAGGAAAATTGAATAAAATACACCCCAAGGTCCCTTACAACTAAAAAGTTCCTTAAGAAGAGAGATACAAAGAACACTCCCTGAAAGAATAGATCTAATTCTCTGGATTAAACGGTTCTGGGCTTGAGCACAAAAATGTAGTACTTTCAAACTGTGAAACTTTGGGTCAATGACTAATCTCATTAAGTTTTAGGACTTCTCGATAAAACAAAGATAATATTGTTGTCTATAAAGTTTCACTTGAAGAATGAAAGATGTAATGCCACAATTCAAGGGCTTCTCAATAATTGATAGCTATTATTAAATTATGTTAATATTATAATTACTGTCATTAACAACTACCATGTTGTCATTATGATTTTACTACTTTAATTTCAGAACTAGAAGCTTGAAAAAATTAACACTTACTGTAAACTTAGTAAAGTTATTATCTAAGCATTATGTATAGACTAAATTTCAGGAACTGTGGACCATAAAGGAAATACAATTTTTCCCTTATACTTAATGTGGGGTAATATTTATCTAAAAGTATACTTAAATACTTTAGGCACTTGAAATAAATTATTGAACATCTAACATTTTTCAGACACTGGGGCTATAGCTGTGGAAAAAAAATTTGTTTTCATGGAATTTATAGTATAGAAAGGGAATTTGGCTATTAAATTTGTATCAATTAGCTTTTTTCCATACTAAAAAAAACCTCCACAATTACTGACTTAAAACAACAAACAGTATTTCTACCAAATCTGTAGGTTGGCCAGGAAATTCTTCTGGTTCGCACTGGCTTGGCAAGAGATGGATGATCTTAGATGGACTCGGTCAAATGTTTGGAAGTTGCGTAGAGTCAAGCAAGGGCAATGGAGATGACCTATCTGGGCTTTTTGCTAGGCTGCATCGTTGGTACCAGGGCTCTTACCTTTTCTGGTGGTTGCAAGTTTCCCATAAACAGCAAGACAAAGCAAGACCCACGAGCACACAATTTGGAGCCCTCCCTGTGAGTTGTGTTCACATGTCCAAAGCGAAAGCAGCGGGGCAAGCCGAGATCCAGGGCGAGGGTAAAGAAAGAAAAGCTGGGGACTCTCAGGGAGGACAAGGACAATGGGCTACAAAATTGCAATGTGATCACAGAGGACACTTAAAAGTCCAGCAGTCGGAGACTGTATGAGAGAGAAACATTCCTCACCGAAGGAGATCAAGTTTTAGTCTGAGCAAGAAGAGAAAGGGAGTTTTCAAATTGATGACCAAAAAACATGAGGCAATAGAGATTTTAGTACGAACCGATACTGAACTGCTGATGGTTCAGGGTCGGGGAGTGAAATAAATGAGATCTGAGGGGATATTGGAGGTCAGGATACAAGGAGTAACCACGGAGTCCAGGTTTATTCTGGAGACCAATGTAAGAGTGGAAAATGTATTTAAAAATTTAAAGTTTAAAATAATCTTGCTATGGAAATATCAAAGTTCCAACAAGACAAATGTATTTGAAAAACAGACACACCGAGTAACAGGCCTTTTCATAACCGAAGAACTGGATATTTTAAAGCCTGTGTGTACATGCGTGTTCTGCAGACAGCAAAGTGTTAGATTTTATACATTAGTAAGTACACACACACTAGACTTTCCGCTTTTCTAGCATTTAAAAGTTCACATTTTCACCTTCAGTGAACCAGAGTATCTTTTACTGTAGTGTGTGTTCACTTGACTGCCAGCTAAGTAAACTCAGCTTTTGAATTAACCGTGGCTCTCCACAGGAACAGAAATAACAGAAGTAACAGAACTAATAGGGACAGATGGGCTTGTGTAATCAGTAGCAGAAGAGTCCCACAATGGCTGCCTGCAGGCTGCAGACCTGGGAGCCAGCAGGAGCTCAGTTTGAGAAGCTGGAAGCCTTAGTATAAGAGGGACAAAAGATGCTGCCCCAGTATGAGGCTGAAAGCCAGGAAGGCCCCACTGTAAGTCCATGTTGAAAGGCTGAACAGCAGCAACAAAATTCGCCCACCCAAGGACAGGTCAACAGTGTGTGCATGCGATTATTTCCCTCTCCTGTCTCTTAATTCCATCCGGGTCCCTAGCCCAGTGCATGGTGGTGCTCACATACAGGGCCTCTCTCCACGAGGCGGGTTACTGACCCACATGCCATTCTTTTCTGGAAACACCCTTGCAGACCCGTGTGGAATTGTGCTTTACTAATTCTGTAGGGGTCTCTCAGTCCCTGCAAGTTGCCGAGGGCTCTGAGGGCCCCATTTATTTTTATTTTGCTAGGAACCTAGTAAGATCTACCTTGGTGGTCAAGTAATGTTCGTGACTTCTGAGTGTTGTGAGTAGAGAGGGGGAAGGGAGTGTGAGGATGGGGGTAGGGAGGGGAGTCTTTATTTCCAGGAACATGCCAAGTTCGACTGAAAATATATGACAGTTCCAAGTGCTCACCTGCAGACGTCTAGCATCCAGAACACAACACCACCATTTTATTAAAGGTAGTGTGCTTCTTATGGTCAACTAAACGTCCTATACAGTGAGATATTTTGTGTATAGGCAAAGTACAAAGTATAGGCAAATGTATTCCCCAAATATATTTATTACTACATACAATTATGATTTTCTAAATATTTTAAATGATCTTGATATACGGATCTTGATTCACAATATATGAGCATGTTTGGATTTATCATCTGTAAATATGTCTAAATTCCGTGTGCTTATTTACATGCAAGAATGGCTGATTATTTCTCTTTTTGAATAGTTGGTTTGCCATGTACCAGTTCTGGTGTTATTTTTAAGCAAACTAAATCTCTGGAGAAATTTATCTGGTTTCAGCAGACTAAAATTTTAGGAATAAGTAAAAGTTTATCCTATCCATAAACTTCATGATTTTAAACGTCTTTGTATTAATTCTCAGCCTTTATCTCTCCAGTTTAAGGTCTCTTCATTTGCAGTCTGTCATTATCCAGAAGACTCCTCTACCCTTGATCAAGAGGAGAAGGTTAAACTTCACTTTCTAAATCAGGACCTGAAGCAACTTGATAAGAGACAGCCAAAGTCAAGGATCATTAATCATTACCACGCATGAAAAACTGAAAAAAAAATCAGGAAATGCAGCATTATCATTTGGGCACCTCTTTTTTTCTTTCAAAATTTGATCATGTTTTAATTATGCTTAAAAAATCTTGAGTTATAAAAGCTTGTAATGAAAATTTGTATGTGAAATGATACAGTTGCAAAAATCACTGATTTTTACAATATATGATTAATATATAGGGTTAAACTGTTTTTATTTTCTTTTTTTAGGCAAACTAGAAGCACACAAAGACTTAAAAACCTGGAATTTTCTTACAGTAATCTTTATCTTGTTACATTGCTTCTTGTGTTCATTCCCCACCTTTCAAGAAATATACTATTAACCCTCAAATTATATCTAATATCTCTGCAGTATAATATTTATCCAGTATTATTCAGAGCTGCTAAGGGCCTGAGAGAATCAGCTTAGAAATTATTTTGTAAATAATCTAATTGAAGTAAATGACAGGTTGTAAGGGGTTCCACAATCAGATAAAGATGAGATTATAGCTGAGAACAAAAGAGGAAAGAAAAGAGTGGTCTCGTGTGTGTGTGTGTGTGTGTGTGTGTGTGTGTGTGTGTGAGACACAGAAAGAGACACAAAGAGACAGAGAGAGACAGAAAGGGACAGAGAGACAGAGAGTAAAATCAATAAGAATTAGGCAAAATTTCTAAGGGAAATAGTACTTCTGCTTAATATACGGTACTGAAGAATTCAGCAAAATTTATGTGGGAGATTTTACGTTGATGTTATTGGTGCGGAAGTGCTCATCCATGCACAGAGTATGGAATGAGAATAAGAAGTGTGTAAGAATAATTTTGTACATTAAAGTCCAAATAAGATGCTTTAAAAATGTAAGTTTATTCTAGACCAATAGAGAAAAAACTACTATCAGATAACTAAGATACTTACAAGAACTACATATTGACAGTTTTGTATAGTTACAGTAAGTAAAAAATGTCTAGTGGAGAGGTGACATTTTTTATCAGTTGAGAAGGAATCAGCACACTATTATGTCTTGGCAAGTGATTACCTCCTGCTTTCTCTTCCTTGTGGTTGGCCACTCAAAAATATTTCTTGCTACTTTCATCTTTTCAATCATTCATTTTGGACTTCAGGTTAGTTTTGAACCCAAGGATATGACTTGAACAATTACAAGCATGTGAGGGATTCTCGACAATTACTGTAGGACATTTATTTGTCTCTTCCAATCCTTTTCTTTTCAAAACTACTATTGAAGCCTAAAAAATTACCTTGTATCTATAATATCTTAATCACTATTCCTGTGGAGTTACTTTGTATTGTCTGGCTAACTACGCTATTTTATAATTACAATCAAAATAATTGTTTTCATCAATAGCTTTGTAAACTTACTTATATAATATAAATTAATGGAAACTGAAAACAGATTTAAACTGCTACAGAATTAATTTAAACTATTTACAAATTACCTTCTCTTAAACATAGGAAAGTAATTCCGAGACCTAAAGGTATGAGAAAACTTCTTAAACTAGATGTTTAAAGTACTGTACAAGATTTATATGGCTAAAATTGATGGATTTGACTACTTTCAAAATTAATGATATCTGTTGAACAAAATTCCATAGAAAAATGTGACCGATAATAACAGAAATAAAAGATATATGCAGTGTTTAAAGCTGACAAGGTATTAGAATGTAGACTATGCAAAGGTCTCTTACATGTTACGAACAAGAGTGGAAATTCAAAAGAAAAATGGGCAAAATAGGTGAGTAAGAGTTTAGAAAAAAGGAAAGCCAGATAACTAACAAGTATTTAAAGAACTGCTCCAACACATCAGGACAGTGCAAAGTCGAGGAAAAGAAAAGGAAATTAAACCATCTGAAAAGTTACTTCATTATATACAAATATTAAAGTAGCTATTACTAAATAGTTTTTCTTTTTATTATAATTATTCAGTTATATTAATTATAAAAATTGAGAGGTTTCACTGTTAAAAACACATGCACATTTTGTGCTTTGGGGACTGTTGCCTGTAAGAGACGTACATGTGTGTGTCTGTGCTGTGTCAATCTAACTGAACTTAGTGAAATCATGTGATTGTAGCCTCTAAAATCCTCTCACTTCTGGATGTTTAGCTCAGCAATGTTCTCACATAGGTCCTTAGGATGAAAAGCACGATGATGCTCCCTGCGGCGTTTTTTAGGGTTGCTGGGAGGTGGGCAGAACCCTGGGCATCAATCACGATATTACATATTTGTGAAAGACTGAATATCAGTAACATTGAATACATAGCAGCAGTAGGAACAAAATTCTAACTATTCACAGAGCAAGATAAATCTAAAAACTTTGTTGAGTGATAAAAGCAGGAAATAGGGACAGATTTATAAAAGATTAGCATGCACGCAAATTTACAAGCATACTTCCTCTTCCTCCAGATATTACATGCAATAGAGGATCTATTCGTACGTCAGGGTATATTGAATGCACTTCTATGGGTACTTATGGGGAAGTACGATCTTAGTGGAGCTATGGAAGAAAGGGACAAAACTAAAATGAAAAGGGATAAAAGAATGCGGAACAAGAGGTGTTTTAATTACCCTATGACATGTAATAAGCTAAAAATAGAAGGATATGGTGAACTCTAAAGTGCTTCCCAGGATTAATCACATATTTTATTGTTACAAAGTATTTTTTAATATCTGACCAGATTTTAATGAATCAATAAATCATGACAATATAAACCACACAATTAACTTTACAATATAGTCTCCAAAGGAGTTAGTGTATAGACAGAATAAATTTTCTAAGGCACTCACTGGAGCACGCTGTTTTTCACTGTGTGAGCTTTCACTTCAACACTGAAAAATTCATGCAAAACATGTTTTAAATCATATATATTTAAGGAATGTTCATTAATATGCAAATGTACTTCCTAAGAGTTATGAATTAAAAAAAAAAAAGACTCCCTTAGATCTGTATTAAAATTGGAGTGGGAGCTAGATGACCAATGATGAACAAATAATGCAATACCAAATGCAGTCAAAAGCCAAATGAAAAACTGAACATCTGTATCATAATAATTTTGATTTAAAGTACTGTAACTTAAGATCTCTTTCTCTCCTTGTCTCTCTTTCCCTTCATCCCTCCCTCTCCTAAAAGGCAATAAAGTTCACACATATTCACTTAGGGCTGCAATCAATATTTATTGTTAATACTCCTTTTATTTTGTTTCTAAAACTTCCAAGTACTCAGTATAATGAGATTTTAAGTAACTGCCTCAGGCAATACAGATTTTGTCATAAATAAGAAATTAGCTATAGCTGAAAGAAGAGCCTATTAACATGCACCAGGAAACTGCTCCAGTTTTTCTTATCATGAACAGAGTGATAGTCTCTGACATAATTGCCCATTTTGTAGGCAACTTGTGGAGTTTTTGTTGTGGTTGTTTTCCTTCTTCTAAACGACACTCTTCATATTTTCATGTTAGATTTCATTTTAATTTTCCCCTTTAAGACATGTTAATAAGGTATCTGTAGTAGACTATACTTCACTGATGCCTAAAATAATTATTTTTCAATATGGATAGCTGAGCTAGTTTTTCAAAATTGTGGCCTAAGCATGATTTCAGGATTGTAAATATAAGCCTGAACTCATTGGCTGGTTTTATTCCTCACACAAAGTTAAATCCAAGATGTAAGAGGCTACTTTATTGATATCACTGCTAAATCCAAAATTTAACAATCCATTGAACTTTCATTTGCTGTTTTTGCTTTGTTTTCTGCTAATGGGGACATCATTTGATGACTCTGGCCTATTTAAAATTTTCAAAATTGATTTTTGTCCAAGGCACACCATGAGGAATCTTCCTGGTACACAGGCTTTTTATAATCCAGTCGCTATTTCTGTGACATTATGAGTGGAACTAAACCTATGATTTCAAAATTTCTAGAGTGTTCCCAGAGATGAAAAGTAACTCAGTACCAGGCCAGACCACCAGAACATGCAAGGAAATTCCTCCTCTGTTTTTGCCATTTGTATTTCTGGGCTGTCTGAGGGGAGGTTAGCATGATGGGAACAAGGGAAATCAGTGCTCTGCACACTTTTCCTTTTCTTCCTATGATTACTTGTTCATTCCAGAGAACACAAATTAAAGCTCACTGATTGTCCACTGGATGTGAAAAATGTTGATACCAAAATGCACCTGACAGATCTGGGTTGAGTGAGGAGAACCAGCTCTGTCCAAGTAAGCTTCATGTGCAGGGAAACTGTGTTTCTCCTGTCCCCAAGCTGGACTCCCCAGGAAGGAAGCTGGTTTTAGTTTAATTTGAAAGAAAATCACCAGGCCCAGTGGAGAGACTGTTGTGGAGAAGATCCCGTTGGAATCTTGAGGATGAGGGATTGTTGGGGGCAGGGGGATTCGGAGGGACTCACAACACACTTCGGAGGTAACATCCACCCTTGACGCCTGCACTGTGAGAGTATTGAGGCCACACAAGGGTACCAGGCTTTAGCCATTCATCAGTTGTTGGGCATTTAGGTTGTTTCCAAGACTCCATCACAAACCGTGCTGCTATGAACATGGTTGTGCATGTATCACTGTGATATGATGATTTTAATTCTTCTGGGAAGATACCCAGCAGAGGAATAGCCGGGTCAAAAGGAACCTCTAGGTGTAATTTTCCGAGGAACCTCCACACTGATTTCCACAGTGGTTGGATCACTTTACATTCCCACCAACAGTGGAGGAGTGTTCCTTTTTCCCCTGCAGCCCCACTGGTATTTGTTATTGGTTGATTTCTTGATAATATGTTCTTTCTGGAGTGAGATGGAATCTTAGCATTGTTTCTATTTGCATCTCTCGAATGACCAGTGATGTTGAACACTTTTATACATTTATTTGCTATTAGACCTTTGTCTGAGGGACAGCAGACAAATTTTTTTCCCCATCTGTGGGTTTTCACCCCACTCTGTTGGTGATTTCTTTTGCTGTGCAAAAGCCTTTTATTTATTTATTTTTTTAATTTTTTTTTTACCAAGAACATGTATTGGTACATTGTATACATAATGATCATAATCAACATGGTTATTTTTTCCTACATCTATGACTTTGAGAGCTCTTCCTATTCTACTCACCAGTATATTTAATGTTTCTGTTTTAATGTTTAGATCTTTGATCCACTGGTTTTTCTACACAATGGAGTACTACTCTACCATAAAAATGATAAACTAGAGACCCTTGTAGGTAAATGGATGCACCTTGAGAACATACTTGCAAGTGAAATAAATCAGACACTCACGAGTACACAACGAATTGTTTCTCTGCTATGAGAAGCCTTAAGTGCAAATAAGGACAAAGAGGTATAAAAGATATTATGTTAAAAAAGAAAAGGTAGTGTTCAAAAGAGAGTAGAACTAGATAGGGAGAAAGAGGAAAAGGATGAAGGGAAAAAGAAAAGAAAGGAGGAAGAAAAAAATGGGAAAATGTAAATAAACCTGCTACAAATAGGGAAGGGTTGGGAAATGGAAGGGAGAGGAGGGGAAGAGGGAGGAAAACCAAGATACATCATGTACAAGTATAAAAGCAAACATGATGAATGTGATCATTATGTACATAATGTACCAATACATGTTCTTGGTAAAAAAAAAAAATAATAATAATAATAAATAAATAAAGGGACATCAGGCTACTGGGACCTTTCCTAATTTTCACTCTCTTTTTTCCTGGGCTCCAGGCTTTCAGCAATCAGGAACAGGGAATTTAATGCAAGAGGCATCAAAGAGGTAGAAGGAAAGCAACCAAACACACGTGACTTCCTGAGGTGTAGAGTATTAGCTAAATTAGGTGATGGAAAGTGGAGCAAAGGAGGTAAATTTTCTCCCCACGTGAAGTTGAAGATTGGAGAGTAGATTGACTAGACTTTCAGAACCTGTAAATATTTCTGTGCTTTATGTGAGAGATCCATGAGTACAGCTGTGGGATCTGTCCTTCAGTGCCAAAGAGGAACCAGGTAACACTGAGCATCTGTCAAGCTGCCCCTCTCTGCACATACACACTCCTTTCGCCGTTCATGCTCTCGGCTACCTCAGCTCAATACATTTTTTTTGTTGTTTTTTTGTTCTTTGTTTTTTGAGACAGTCTCACTGTGTAGCTCAGGTTGGCCTTGAACTCACCATGTAGCCCAGGCTCTCCTCAAACCCACGGCAATCCTCCTGCCTCAGCCTCCCGAGTGCTGGGATTACAGGTGTGCACCACCACTCCCAGCCGGCTCAATACGTATTAATGTGCACTATAATATTACACCTGAGAAAAGTTTTATCCACTGAATCTTTCAGTGCTTACACTTTGAAACTCAAGTGTCATGATTATGCATTTTTTTTTTTTTGCTTTAGATGCTATTTTCCCAGAAACAATGATTCCCATGGACTAAGTTTATACATTAAAAACATAAACTGTATGGACTGTAAGCAACAGAAAATTATTACAGTTTCAGAAGCTAAGATGTCCACAGCCAAGGCGCCAGCAGATTGTTTCTGGTGGGTGATTTCTGTCTGCTTCATCATAGCACATTCTTGTCACCTCTTTACATGACTGGAGACTAATCTTATGCTTTGGATAAATTCCTTATAATTTCTAAGAGGACATTCTGGAACTTGAAAATGACTTTATGTTAAAATAAGAGACTGTTTTTTATTCCTCTGTTTGGTCTGAGTATTTCTATTTTGGATTCAAACTCATTAAATTGTCTTCTAGAAACTCCGAAATGACTTTTGGATCACTTATTCAAAGCAATTAGATTATTGATACTTCATTATATGCTGCTGTCAGCATGGTACAAAGGGCACGCACGGGTGGAATTCTCATATCTGTTCCCATATCAAGTGGGGAAGAGGGAATTAACAAAATAATCTAAACTGAAATAACAGATAATGTTGGTCCACAGCTATCAAATGCAACTACACTTCTTTAAAAAACATATCTTGGAATATATAGCCATTTTATTTTATTTTTAATATCATTAATATATTGATAGATACCGTTCTTAATCTGTTACAGAATATATAATTTTTAACCTAACTTGTATCCTCAAAGCCTACTTGAGGAACGTTAGTCATTCTATTTTTATGTATGAAGAAATTAAGAATGAGAGAATTTACAAGGAATGTTTCAAGTGAAGCAACAAGTATAACTTTTGATTCTGAGTCCAGCATACATTGTATTATCCCTTGTTTCATCTCCATATTCATTTGTTACAATGAGTTCACTAATGAGATGCTAAAACATCTGTCATACTGGGCATCAGGCACTTCTTCTTTCTATTTTGCTCTGATCTTTGAGTCAGAATTGATCCTCTTGTCTTTTCCTTCGATGTTTCCTAAACAACCTACTTAAATTTTCTAAGATAGAAAATGATTGGGTCAGCCTTTTGACTAAGACTTGTCTTTGAAGCATGCTTTATTTACTTTTTAATATTCCATAGTACATATAACAACATATTGTCTTTATCATTATTTGGTGGAATTCTCTCAGGAAGAAATTACACCTTATTTATTTTTGCATCTTAATATCTAGCAAAGGGTTTGGCATGTAGACAAAGGTCTCTAAAAGTTGAGATGAATGATCATAATAATACCAGGGCTTACATTTTATGTTTGCAGGGAAATAGTATGATTGTAAAATGTAAAATACCAATTTGTGCTTTTTATTTCCCAGTCAGTGCTAATATTATTTTGTCCTTCCTATCTTATGAAGCCTATTGCAATGACACATACTTTTTCTTTTCTAGTTAAAATGAAATGGCATTGGGACATTGGCTGCTCTGAATCACAGAAGGTAATTGATCGTCTATGCTTTCTCCAGGCTGAAGGTAGGAAATGACCTTCCTGCTTAATTTGGATGCTTCCTGTAATCTATCTGCATGCAGTAACTGAAAACGAATAGATTACAGAAGAAACATAGCTCATGCCATGCAATGAAAGATTGACTATAAGAATCACCATAATAGAGCGTATTCTGGCACAGCTCTGCTTACCATTGTTGCTCTAAGATTATACATGGCCTTAAACATGGCTTCTAACATGGACCTTTAAAATCAGTAAGATTCTAGAGAGCTAGTTCTGTGAGAACAAAGGTGTCGTGCATTGCATTTGCCCTCTATTCTCTTTTATTGTCCCAGTCACACTAGAATAATCCCATTTGTCCACCCTAATTTGCTCACCTCTTCAAACACACCTCTTGATCTAAAGCGCTAAATCTCATGCAAACACTATAAACATACAGCAATTTTCTTTAAATTGCAGGGAAGTTGAGTAATGTTTCTCCACTCTTCAAAAACTATTGTCTTTCTCAAAGACACACTGACATTAATTTTTTTCTTTGGATTCCGTTTCCCATAACTGGAACCAATCATGCTGGGTTCTGTAGCATCAGGGATATAGAGTTAGCCATATCATTCCATAGATAAAAATAAAATGTTGGAGGTTTTATTAACTGCAGTCAACATCTCAATTGATGATTTTTGAAAAAATACGAGTGTGTGGTTTTATTTTTGGTATCTCAGTCATAATGAAAATCCCCTGTTGACAAATTAATGTATTTACTAATGAAATATTAAACTGGAAACTCATAATACCTTCAAAAGTGAAGTGAATTCAGCAGGATTTCTTCTTGATATTTTATGAATGGAGCTTGACCTTCACCTATTGGTTGGCAGATGAAAGGTTGAGTGTAACTAATTAATTCTAATGTTTGCAATCTCTTGGCATGTCAGATTCTCTAGCCTCCTAAACTATGTACTCTTCATCCTCTGGACAAAGTATGTAAATATCAGTTTACTGAAAGTATTCCAAGGTATCTTAAAGATAAACTTTTGGAAATGTCTTCCCTTGTTTACTTTAACATAGTTTGAACCTCAATTCCCCAAATGTTGTTATGTTAATATGTGCTTCTCATATCTATGACACTACATGTTCTTTGAGAGCTGGTTCTCTACCTTCTTTGAATTTTCATGTACTGAAATATTCAGTAGCACACTGAAATAGCTGGGGTCCAGTGTTACTATGGGTGGAATTAATTTGTCCTTGTCGTGAGAAACATTTTACACATTCTAACTCAGAAAGCACAGTTATTGTCTCCATTAAAACAAGAACATCTGTGTTCCTTTATTGATAGGTACGACAGTATTTGCTGAAGAGCAAAAATGAATAAGGAGTTAAATGGGAGTCATTATATATGAAGAAATAACATGCAATTTAACAGCAAAGTACAAATATTTTATAATTTCAATTGGTAAGGAAAGATGGACTGAAGAATCAGTGAGGAAGTAAAAAATTCAGCTTGAACAAACTTTCGGCTTTAAAATTAAAATGGCAATTTGAAATTATAAATTCCTCTCAGTGATATAGTTGGGTAAGAAACATCAATATTAACATCTGGATATATCTGGTATTAAGAGCAATACATTTAAAATATGTCCTTAAAGTTTCATTTTTTTCCCACAAACTTATTTTCTGTCAACTGATCTAACAGAGATGTTATTAGCCTAATTATTGGCTCTAAGTTTCTCTTTTTCATGAAGAAGTTCACTGGGAAAGAGATGTCAAAATGTTTTTGCTGTATTTCACATTAAACTGCTCTTCATAGCCATCCTGTAGTGTTCAGTTGTGTGGGGGCAAAAGATTTAGCCACTGATGGAACAGATCTCAGCCCCTGGGGAGCCTCCAACTGAGAATTTCCCTGAAGGAAGTAATGTGTGGATGCATTTTCCTGCTCCTGTTAGGACAGCCCCAGAGCCGTACCACTCCTGACAGGCCAGTAGAAGGTGATTCCTGTGGTGCATTCTACAACCCTGTGATCACTAACGATGTGTGCACGTGTGCTTAAGTCAGACGGCACACAGATTGACAATTAATCTCCGCAAGTGAAACCAAGATGCCTGCTAGCAAGAGGGAGGCAATTGAATCAATACCATTTTTCTCTGAAATAGGAATAATTCTGACCGAGATTTCAAGTTTTTATCTGAATGCCTCTATCCCATTCTTGACAGTTTAAGAATTAAGAAAAAATATTCTAAATATTTCACAGTATTTTCTTTTTTATTTTTTTGCTAGGGCGTATTAGTTATACAGATGAATGAGTTTCATTTTGGAAGATTCATACAAGCATATCGCATCACTGGGTCATCTTTACCCTGTCATCCTCCCCTCTTTTCCTTGTTTACTTCCATTTCTCTAATATTCTCCTGTCTATTTGCATGTCATCGCTTCCCACATATTTTTTAAGACTCCACGTATGAAAGAAAATGTGCAATATTTGGCTTTCTGATTCTGGTGTATTTCTCTTAAGATGGTGATCTCCAGTTATTTTCCTACAATAATACGATTTTCTTCCTCATGATGACTTTGTTGTGTATATATACCACGTTTTCTTTATAAACCTGTCTGCTGATGGGCACCTAGGCTAAATCCGTAATTTAGGTATTACTGGGCTGAAATGAATATGGCTATGCAGGCATTTCTATAGTGTGATTATTTTGCTTTGCTAATATTCTGAGGAGCGGTATAGCTGGATTCAATGGTAGCTCTCATTTTTATTTTTTTTTGAGGAACCTCTATTTCCACACTGGCAGTACTAGTTTTCATTTTTACCAACAGTATATAAAGGATTCTTTTCCTTGCATCCTCAATAGCATTTATTGATTTTGTATTCTTTATGATAACCATTCTGACTGAGATGAGATGGGAATCTCAGTGTGGTTTTGATTTGCCTTTCTCTGTTGGCTTAAGAAGTTGAAGATCTTTACATGTATTAAATGGCCATTTGTATTTCTTCTCTTGTGTCTGTTCTGTTCATTGGCCCATTTGTTAACTGAGTGACCTTTTTGTGGTATTTTCTCAGTTCTTTATATATTCTAGATATTACTCTTCTGTCAGAAAGCAATTGACAATTTTTCTTCCATTCCCTAGCCTGACTCTTCACTCTGTTATTTCCTTTGCTATGTAGATACTCTTTGTCAATTTTTACTATTATTTCTTGTGCTATTAGAGTTCTATTTGCTTATGCCTGTAGCCTCAAGTGTTTCTCCTATGCCTTCTTCTAGCAGTTTCAAAGTTTTAGGTCAAACGGCAGATTACTGGACAAAGAAAGTGTGGTCTTTACCTACAATTGAATAGTGGTCTGCCATAAAGAAGGGTAAACTTCAGTCACTTCTAGGAAAATGGATGCATTTGAGACCAAAATATTAAGTGAAATAAATCATACACACCCACTTAGTATCACATGGCTTCTTTTATGAGAAACCCAAATATATATTAAGAGAAAAAAAAGATAATAGGAAACATGGAGGTAGGTCTTTTGCAACAGGTAAGGGGACCAAGATGTGATGGGAAGGAAAGGGAAGGAGATTAAAAAAAAATAATAATAAGATGTGTTACCTACACATACCAACTATCCACATTGGATATAATCATTATACACTTCAAAAAATACTAATACAAAATAAAAATTTTAAAAATAAAATAAAAACAAAGTTTCAGGTCTAATCCTGAGGTCTTTGATCCATTTTCAAGTGATTTTTGTACAAGGTGAGATATAGGGATCTAGTTACAATTTTTTACTTATGTATATCTAGTTCCAGTTTTCCTGAGCGTATTTTCTGTTTAACTAACATGGAAACTACACATATATATGGCATACCTTGTGATGTTTTGACACTTGGACACACTGCATAACATTAAAATCAGGGTAAATGTATATCCCCTCCTCAAGTGTTTATCATTTCTTTGTGGTAAAAACTCTGAAAACTCTCTCTTCTAGTTTTGTAAAAAAAAATATACATTATTTTTATCTATGATCACTTTACTTTGCAGGGGAACACCATAATTTCTTTCTTCTGACTATAACTTAGTGTCCATTGATCAATCTTCCTGGTCTCTGCGCATTCTCTGCTATCTGGAAACCACCATTCTATATCAACTTCCAAGCAATCGCCTTTTGCAGATTCCACATATGGGTAAAATCAGGCAGCACTTGTCTATTTGAGCTTGGCTTATTTTCACTTAACATGAAAATCTCTAGTTTTGTTAGAACAGATTAAGGAATTTCCCAATTTTGGGTGAATAGTGTTTTGCTGTGTAGTGTATATGAGCCAGTTTTTCTCACCAGTGGATGGACACTGACTGATTCTGTGTCATGGTTATTAGGAACAATGTTACAGTGCCCATGAGAGTGCTGATGTCTCTTTGACATATTGATTTTATATTCATGGAAAAAAAATATATATGTTTTCATGGGGTTACTGGATGAGATGGTAGTTCTATTTTTAAATTTCTAAGGAGGTTGTATACTGTTTCGCATAATGCCTATAGTAACTTACATTCCCATCAACATTATGCAACAGTGTACAAGCAGATAGGCCCCCTATAGCATATTCTTGCCAGCAGAGTTTACCTTTAGTATTTTTGACAACATCCATTTTTACGGAGATGAAGTGATATACATTAAGCTTTTGATTTACATTTCTCCGATGATTAGTGAATGCTGAGCATTTTTACATACTGTACCTATTTTCTATTTTTGTATTGGCCTTTAAGAAATGTCTATTTAGTTCTAATCATATTTAACTGGATTAGTTGCTACTAATCGAGTTATTTGCATTCCTTATCTATTTTTATATAAATCCTTTGTCAGATTTACAGTTTGCAAATATTTTCTCCCATTCTGTAATTTTCCTTGATGATATTTTATTTCTCAAGTAATTCCTTGGCACTTTTGCTACAATTAATCCTTTTAATACTTATATCAGTCTTGGGAGATAGGTATAATTGTTATACTTACATAAATTGTCTCCATATATGTAAATCAAGCACATTGGGTAAATGGAATGTATATAAAAGAAAACAGATATATTTAAATGTAAACTATATATCATTTATTCATGATATCATTAAATAACTGTAGATATGAATAGAGAGTACTTAATTTCTATTACACCACAACATACACAAAAGATGATTGGTTTCCACAAGAAGGTGATATTCTTTAAAAATATACTAGATCTGCAATTATTACCAGCAAGAATTTTCTGTTGGAGAATTCTATAATGTCATCAGTCATTTGCTCATTTCACACATAGAGATTTTCATTTAATTATGTATAACAAGATAAGATAACAAGAACTGGAAGAGTACTGATAGGTTAGGGTTAGAACTCTTGAGGAAATTTTAAAGCCAATACTTAATACTATTCAAGATTATTAAAGAAATTTATGAAATATCCTCACTAAAAATATATAAAAGAAGGAACTAATAAGAATTTTCTGGAATGCTTTCCATGTAACCCATGGAGACAATAGAAGATTACTGGACTTTTTCTGTAAGGCATTTTTTCATTCTATTGTGGTAAGAATCTCCAAGATTCTAACCGCTTAGTAAAGATTGGTATGTGTCATATTATATTCATAGATTCTTACATTTGCAATATATTCTTTTAAATGCATTATGTGAAGCCACTTTGTTGTAAACGTTGAAGTAGCTAGTTTAATAATTAAGAAAATTTTCACATGGGTCAATGTGAGAAGTTCTTGGTTTCGTATTATTTTTAATGACATATGCATAAACAATAAAGCTGAATAATTTCAAGTCTACACTTTTTTCAGTGGAGTATGAAGTTAGAATTTTCTTTACCTAATATCTATTATACCTCTTTGTCCTTATTTACACTTATGGAGAAAGATGATATTCAAAAGGGAGGAGAACTAGAAAGGGAAAAGGGGGAAGATAAGGAAGGGAAGAAGAAAAGAAAGGAAAAAGGGGAAAAATGTAAAAATGTAAATAAATCTGCTGTGAATAGGGAAGGAGGGAAATGAAGGGGGGGGGAACCAAGATACACCATGTCCAGGTACAAATTAACCATGATGACTGTGATCATTATGTATACAATATACCAATAAATGTTCTTAGTATAAAATTTTTTTAAAATTAAGTTAGCATTTTCTTTACATTCAACGTACAACTTAGTGATATTTAGACACCGTTTTTTTTTTTTTTTTTTTTTTTTTTTTTAGTATCAGAAAAGGCTGCTATACGTTCAAGCTTTTACTCGGATTTCAATATATCTCTTGTTTCAAATAAATAGGAAATTAAGCAACTCTTCTGCATTTCCTCTATCAGTAATTTAAGAATATTTTATAAATAGAGTTAATTTTAAGAAACGTTATGTTCAGATCTTAATCTGTTTCTTTGGGAAAGACAATACATTTAAATTTGAAATAATACATAATATTTCACTATGATAAGAAATGATGCAATTGTGAAACATGAAAAACATTAAATAGATCCATCATTTAATACGTCATATACAATTCTAAATCTTTTCTAGACACATTTTCTGCTGCATTGTGTTTTGATGTTTAGGAGGCAGGTGCGTGTAAGAATATTTCATGATACTTCAGCGAATGTAACGTGTTCTTTGCAAACTAAGATTTAAACTATCATTACCAATTCTACGGTAAAGGTGAAGTACCTTGCCGTGGAAGCATTTTCCTACTAAATAAGTCCTCTTAAAATTCAAACTTCTTCGTTCTGTAGTAATTTCTCCTCCTGAATGATACTATATAAATACATTTTAAGAGCCAAAACTGTTCATAAACCATCCTTCTCTATTTCCTCAGCGCATATACTTTAATGCACTTCCCACATCGTGATCATTCTGGTGAATCATGTATTTGTTCTTCCTAATTAAGCATTTAATATCAGTAGACCCAGTTTTATAAAATTCTACAAAATACACCACAGCTTTGTTTAGACTGTGTGGCAAATCAACTTGTATACTTCGGTGTTTCGATCTTTACAGTTATTACAACGTGCAAAACCTAAGATATTCAAATCAGTTATCTAAAAGCAGAGGGAGAATCAAATAGTGGTTAGTACTTAAAATCGCATGCCTTTCTTCTGAAAAGCCATGACACCATGGATGTTTCCTAAAACTGACACTATGGCTGGGAGATACCATTTAATGATCGTTTTTGGTTTTCTAAAAGGGTGATGTTAAGAGCATTCCCTCTCATATCAGTGGTGTGCTCATCTCCTTATTTGATGTCGAGAGGAATTGTGTGACCCTCCCATGACAACTGTTCATCTCAGCTGTGGTGTTTAGCACAAAAAGTTACTGGAGCTGTGGAAAGTAAAAAAATGGACTGGTGACAAATAATCTAGTCAGAATGATAAAAGCCAATTGTCCTCTTTAAAGTGTATGAAGAAGACAGCATCATCCTAAGAGTAATATTGTTCTTTAACAATAAGATTTCTCTTTCTGAAACAGTATAGATGCTCAGTAATTAGTGAATGGGGGAAAATTTTTTTTGGTGGTTAAGAATTTAACTTCAATTTGAAATTTCCATTACCTATAGACTGAAGTAGTCATTCTGTTAGCCTTCTGAGATGTTGAAGAGGAAGAGAAATTCTGAAAAAATTTGGAACTTACTCCAATGATTTACTTCTATTTATATTTCTTCATGTATCAGTATTTACAAAAATTTTTATAATAAAATTTATAAATAACAATGATTTACTCAAATTTATTTCTAAGAATCTATTGAGCGCCTTCTTTTTGAACCATGCTGGGTTAAGTGCTAGGAGTGACTGGAAAATTACATAATAATCCCTGCCTTTGAATATTTAAGTGACACATTAGTTGGAGAGAAAGATTACACGTAAGCTACAAATTTCAGGCTATGTCAGAATAGGAAAGTTTTTTCCAGTTTTCTCTGATAGTCCCTTTCTTCTTAAACACCAAGTCTATCGGGCAGTGGACATCGAATTTTAGGGTAAATTTGTCCTCTCTGCACGTCTTAGTTACTCGAAAGCTACATAATGCTAGTGAGTGGTCATACACAGAGAGGCGCTGAGCACTGTGAAATCACCCGAAGTCACTTTCTAGGAGATATTTTGCCTTATCTGTTTTGTTTATTTCTTCTCACGGGTTCTTGCTGTCGTCTGTGGGATCTTATTAAGAAGCAGGTGCAAGCTGAATGAACTTGGATCAGAGCCTGAGATTCTGCAGGTCTAACAGGGAGAAGCGGCTGCTGCTGTGCTGCGATCTGGGTGGGGTCACGCCCTGAGTAGACTCTGAGAAATGAGCTTTTTACCATTATGACATCCTGCCATCGGTTGATGGTAGTGTATGCTCTGTGGGCTGTTCGTTTTGAACAGAAGGATTCTGATTTTTTTCAAACCTCAGCTGCTTGTACTTTTCCTCTCACAAGGAAGGAAACTGTCTCACGCTGTGGAAAACTCTTTTCATAGGCACATGTATGCTGAATAGCTATTAATAATCCATTTTACCCATGCCGCATTGTTTGATATCTATTGTCTGTTGGGAATCCAGGAAAGTTTTGCTGTAAGAAAGTTTTATCCTCTTTCAATCAATTACTGAACAAGGTAGATGGGCGAAGTACAGGGCCACTTCTCAAAGCCTCACACTCTTATCTATTCATTATTCTTGAAATTATAGATTGGGAATCTAATCTCTTCTGGGTTGAGTAGATGAATTGGGTAGAGGAAACTAGATCCCCAAATAATTTTAAAATCTATTGCTTCTCCTAGCATGGAGCTTCCAGAACAGATTAGCATCTTCTTTGGCTACATGTAGTGGGTTTTTCATTCTCAAAACAAGGATGAGTTAGAAATTCTATTTTAAATAAGAAAGTGCAAAAAATTAAATTATCAGAAATAGGATTGAAAATTATTTTTCCGTGTAGTACCTTCCCAATAGCCAAGTACATATAGTATTCAGACAACTCCTTCTCAGTACTGCATAATTTTTCGAGTACATTTTAATTTATGGCCAGACAAATGGGAAATAAAGCATTCTTCAGAAATCATAAATGGTTGAAAGCACAATGCTACAAGAATGTATTATGAATGGGGCTGGACACCTAAAGCCCTTAGCATGTCTAAGTAGGTCTCTTTTAAATAGAGCTCTGGCCATACATTTCCCTCTGGCAATTTCCTAGCAGACTTGCATTTGTTTGGAGTGAGAGTTAAAATACAAATAATTTCTAGAAAACTACATTTGCAGAAAAGCCTCAAAAATTTTTCAAAGTTCACAAACGCTAACATAACTTTACCAAAACCAAAGATACAAAATGTCACTAAAAAATAATCAAGCCTTCAAGTACAAGAATTAGTGGGGAAAAAAACCAAACAAACATGGAAAATCAGAAGTGTTAAGATAAAGTACTTGAACAATGTTATGAAAATTAATTCAACAAAATTTGGAAAATTTAGATGAAGCTATTACAAAGTACACTGATAAGTTCTTCCACTGCTGGGATGAAATATTTGGCACCTGCAAATTAATAAAATCAAATATGACAATACATTACGAGAAACAAAAATTCCGTGAAACATTACATTTACTCTTCAAGATTGTTTCGAAATTAGTAGACTGGGTAAATAAAACAAGTTAAAAAGAAAGAAAATGATCCATATGATTATACCAATTAATGACAAAAATAATTTAAAAAAATATTTTCCAGGACTTATGATAGAATTCCTAGAACATGAGAGATAGATAAGATATATATGAACTTATTTGATCTGAGTTACACTTGGCCAAACCACTTTAACCAATACATTAAAAACATTCCACCACTTGTAATCAGGATATCCTAGCTGGTACAATGGCATTTAAAAAGTAGGAGACGGGAAAGAAAGAACAGCTTAAAAATGTGTAGAGACAAATCTTTTCAAAGGCAAGAGAATTTACCAAGGTTACCAGATAGTAAAACTCAATATTCAAAAATCAGAACTCAAGTATGTACAAAATAATAAGCTCTATTTGTCTCTCAATATCTGTGGGAGATCCAGGACCCCATAAATATCAAAATCCATAAAAACCTAAGTACTTTGTATAAAATCATGTAGTCCTATACTTCTCCTATACGTACTCCTTAGGGTTTTTAGAATTCCTAGTACACATATATAATATATAAATAATTATTATTTGTATCATTCAGGGAATAATGTCAAGGAAGAAAATGGGTAAATATTCAGAACAGACACAATTTTTTCCCTAGGATCAATTCACAATGGTTAAATGCTAAGATACAGAACGCGCAGAAACGGAAGGCTAACTTTTAAAATGCGCCCACATACACACATACAAAGAGAACACAGTATTTACAATAGCAAACACGTTTCCTAGAAACAAATATTACAGGGTATATTATTATTGATATTACAATAAAATATAAATGTTTATTAAAATTAATAGAAAGATTAGCAATGTATCATAGCAATATTAATTTTGCCTAAACTGATGGTACCTAATTTGTGTATTTGAACAATTTGATGGACTAAGATAGATCGGAAGAAGGAAATGAAGAAGGCACAAAACACTTTTTAAGCATAAAGTTATGTGCATGTTTAATACACGTGAGTCCCAAGGTTGGATCTTTAGCACCACACACACTAAAACAAACAAACAAAGTAACCCCTTTCCAAAAATGAATCAGAATCAACCAGGAAGCTATTTTTTTTCAGTCCTCAAACCTTTTATATATATATATTTTTTTTAATTTTAAACCAAGAACATGTATTGGTACATTTTACATATAACGGTTACATTCATCACATTTATTTTGTACCTGTACATGATGCATCTTGGTGAAGGAAAGAGTTTGAATCTTTTTTTTTTTTTTTTTGTGGTGCTGGGGATCGAACTCAGGGCCTTGTGCTTGCAAGGCAGGCACTCTAATCACTGAGCTAAATCCCCAGGCCCCTCAAACCTTTTATAAATCTCTAATAATTAAGAGAAATTTATAAATGTCAACACAGAAGTAGACAAAAAAAATAATGAGCAGAATTCATAAAATGGACTTTTGGAAATTGGATGTATGACAACTTTGGCACTGTAAATTGTTGTGGCATTGTGAATTAATGGAAAAATAATTAGCTAAATAATAAATTGCTCCAGGATAACTGAGTATTCATCTGGGGAAAATGATTCTGATCATCACCTTGAACCCTGTTATTAAACTCAATTCAAAAATGTGTCAATGTTTTAAATGTGAAATGAAACTCTAAATTTTTGGAACAATATGTAGAGAATAACATGCCAGCTGCAATGGTTCGATAAAGGAACTGATACAATAATAAACAACCCCCACATCTTGCTATCTTAGCAAATCAAAGTTTCTTTCCTCGTGAAATCTACATGTCCTATTAACTCAACAGGCGCTGTCTACCACAGTCTCTGGGGCACTGGTCAGAAAGGCTCCACCCACTTGAAGATGCACCTCAGAATGCATGGTCTGTTAAAGTGCAGTGAACGTGAAAGAGAAGATCATGGATATTACATCTACACTTGCGGGCTTCAGTCTAAAACCTCCCATGGTGGTCTGGAACCAGTCAGATTACCTCATCTGATTGCAAGTGAGCAAGAAAATGTACTTTTCAAGAAGTTCAGGGAAGGGGGATGATCAGGGTCAAGAAGCACTATTAGTGTCTACTATCATGATCTGGTAAAGGAATTCCTACACTTCACATTGGATAGAATAAAATATCATAGCATATGTTTTGTAAAATGATGTGTGTGCTCTTTCATATGACATTAATTAATTGAGAAACATTATTTTGATACTTGAGGTTAAACTTTGTCTATTTTCATTGCACCACTATGCTGCTGAACATTTGGGTTGTTTCTACTATTTTTTATACTACTAACGATGGAACTCCAAACATTCAAGGGCTGGAGACTTAGCTCAGTGGTTAGAGTGCTTGCCTTGCAAGTCCAGGCCCTGAGTTCGATCCCCAGCACCAAAAAAAAAAGTTCAAGTACATGACTTTTGGTGCATGTGTGAAAGTTTTTTTAACTGCTTCCTAGTCCAATTATTCAAATACAGGATAATCAAAATTGCATATTTTCATTAGTTTTATGATATAGTATAACAAGAAATATAAAAGTGATAATTTTATCATATTTATTCAATAATTTTTCTGTATATGGTAAATCTTAAAATATTCAATAGACAACACAGTGCTACAATCTGGACAGTAGTAGCAAGTTCTTTCTGAATTCTTTGTACCTTACTGTTTTTCTGAACAACACACTTTACACTGTCATGTTGGCCTTTCCTTTTTTTCCGTGGGTGGGATAATTTCAATAAAATGTCTACCCTCTAAATGTAATGGTGAAGACATCCGTGATGGGCATCTTGGGTGGCGTTCCCGCATTTTTCAATTATCTGTAATTGAAATGTAATCTAAATTGTAAACGACTTTTTGAACCCCCTTGTTTTGGATAAATAACAGTAAGTTTCACATTGTTTGGTCCAGAAGGTGTATAAATATTTTATAATAATATTTTTTTCCTTGCTTTTCGATTACAGGATAGCTTGTTAGATATTGGTCAACACTGTTGATACAACCCATAGAATTATAATAATAATCGACCACTATTGGAATCTTTTTAGTTTCATTTATGCTTTCAAGTTTTATCATTTTTGTATTATGAGTAGTTGACAATAAGAAGGTGTCCTTTTTTGTCTTTCCATTTCACGACACAGACTTTTCCTCTCTGATATGCTAACATTTCTCCCTTTTTCAGTTTTTTCTTTTGCAGATAGATCTTTTGGCATTTCCTCCTTATTCAGCCTCAGTGTCCCAAACGTGTCTATTCTGTATTGTAAAAGAATATCACTGAGTTCTGGAGGAGTGTAAAAATTATATCTAATGTACTTATGATAAGAGTTTTAGTAGACTGTAACAAATTTATAGATTATCTTTTACAAATTAAATGAACATAAATTAGTATTCATTACCAGAACCAGAATTTATTATTACATTTCACTAGAACTTATTATTAGATTTCACCAGAAACAAATATCAAAAGTGAGTACAATGTTCTAAAGAAAAAAGTAAGCAAAAAATAGTCAGTGTAAAACAAATAAACCGATGTGCAAGTTTCCCCGAGCAATGTTGGGGAGAGTCAGTATGCAAATAAGGTCTGCCCACGTGATGCTCGGGGTAAACTGGTAAGTGGTTAGACTGATTGATTGGCTGATTGGTTGATAGATGTTTGTCCGACAGAATGATCTCTTTTATTGTGGGGAATTTATACATGTACATAATACATCTTGTACCTTTTTTTCCCTATTCCTGTCCCCTCCCATCAACCCTTCTTCTGCTCCCAATTAAAAAAAAAAAAGTTTTCATTTTTTTTTTCTCTTCAATTCTCTTCCTTTTTAAAAATCCCTTTTCTCTTCCATTCCCCACCTTGTTCTCCTTCCCACTGGAACAAGTTCTTCATACTTCTCAATATCTATCTATTCTCTCTCTTGCTCCTTATTGACACTTTGGGTTTCTCATATAAGAGAAACAATGCAATATTTAAACTTATGAGTCTGATTTATTTTACCTAAAATTGTGGTCTCAAAATGCATGGATTGGCCAGGCGTGGTGGCACACACCTGTAATCCCAGCACACAGGAGGCTGAGGCAAGAGGATAACTGAGTTTGAGGCCAGCCTGGGCTACATAGTGAGTTCAAGGCTGGCCCGAACTACATAGTAAGACTTTGTCTTAAAAAATAAATATATAAAACAGCAACCAAAAAACATGGATTTACCTAAAAATGTCTCAACGTTTTTCCTTCTTCATAGCAGAGTTTTACTGCATTGTACATAAATACTATGTTTCTTTACCCATTCATCTGTTGATGGGCATATGGGGTATTTCAAAGATGTAGCTTTTATAAATTGCACAGCTATAAACATGGTTATGCATTTATCACTATGGTATGATGACTTTAACTCCTCTGGGAAGATTCCTAGAAGGTGTACAGCTGGTCAAAAGGAACTTCTAGTTTTAGTTTTTTGAGGAATCTCCATACTGATTTCCCTAGTGGTTTTACCAATTTACATTCCACCAACAATGGAGAATGTTCCTTTTTTCTTGCAGCCTTGCCAACATTTGTAATTGGTTGATTTCTTGGTAATTGTCATTCTTTCTGGACTGAGATAGAATCTCAGTGTTGTTTCAATTTGCATTTCTTGAATGACCAGTGATAGTGAACATTTTTTCATATATTTATTTGCTATTTATACATCTTCATCTCAGAACTGTCTATTCCTTTCAAATGTCCACTTTTAGAGTGGGTCTTTAAATTTGGGGGATCCAATTTTTGACATTCTTTATATATTCTAGATATTATTCCTCTGAAGAATAACTGGCAAAATTTTTTCCCATTTTGTGAATTGTCTCTTTGCTTTATTGGTGGTTTCCTTTGCTATGCAAAAATGTTTTAACTTGACGTGATCCCATTGTTGATTGTTTTAATATTTCTTGTGCAATCAGTATTTTGTTTCATGAGAGTTTTAAGAGGGAAACCACTTGCCTCTAGATTATGCACACCTTCTCGTTTAAGAAATAATACCAAATTACTTTATAAAGAGCAAGTACTACAATATTCTTTCTTGCGGTAGAGCTCTCACTTTTTTTATCTTAGCCCATTTTTTTGTTAGACTTTGAAATTTTTCTGTCTACTATGTGACATAGAATCTTACTGTGTTTAGAATACACAGATGGTAAAAACAATAAAAAAAAAAAGTGAGACAATGCTAAACACAAGCTCCTGATAGGGGGTAAATTTGCAGGAAGACTGAGAGATATAACTGGAATTGAGACCTATAGAATTTCAAAGATAATTATGCTTTGTTTCTTTAAGTGTTGGATATGTATTGCAATTTATCATTATTAGCTTATGTTAAATACAATGTATGTGTATGCTATAGGTCACAATAAAATGTATTTAAACCCTTATTGGTTATCATTTTTTATTTTCATACCCTATTATTCTTTTATAGGCCCAAGTGCAAGATCTTTTGTTTACTTTAGGGAAGTGTATAAAGGGAAACAAATGGGAAAACCTGACAGAAGAATCTAAACTGCACAGGAAAGTGTATGGAGTCATCCTGAACAGAAGCTGAGAGAAAACAGGTCAGGGGGACCTGGTATGTGTTGCAGCAAGCTAAGAATAAAACAATGTATAGAGTAGAATTTGTTAATTAGAGGGAAGATATGAGGGATGGAATTTAGCAAAGAAGGCTTGCTCCTTACTGTTAAGGAGTTCCCTGTATGTTATTCTCTCCTTCACTTCTACAAGGAATCATCATTAAAGGTATGCATTACGTTTTGATGTTTCTGAGTCAGACTTCCGTGTTTCTCAACTATGCTACTGTGTGGAGACAAGCCTGAATTCACACACACACGATGTTGCACTAAAAGGATATTCTTCAACAGGTGCCAATTTTAGTGCAAATAAATTACAACAGCTATAATATATACATTTTTCTGAGTAATTTGTGTGATTTACAAATAATGATAAAATGAACTCTGAAGCCTAAGTACTATCTTTGAACCTATTTTTTTAAGTGGGTAAAAGTATAATTTAGGTAGTCTTTTAAACAAATGGTGCTGAGGAAACTAGATATTTGTATGCAAAAAATGAAGTCCTAGCACCATATACAAAGTGGACAGTGCAGTAGATAGACATTCATGTTCCTGTGCTGTTAAGAGGTACAGCTGGTGGGGGGGGGGGTCACAGGAGTTAACCTGTGAGGGTATATTCCTGTTCCAGGATTTTCCTTTCTTCTGTACTTCCTGGCTGCCATGTCTCGATGTCCTTTGCCTGAGCCATGCCTCTCTGCCATCCTGTTTCTCCCTTGGAGCTAGCCAGCCATGGACTGAAACCACAAGCCAAAAATAAATATGTCCTTCCTTAAGTTATGTGTTGGATTCTTTGTCCCAGTGATGGGAAAGTGATTAATGCTATCAACTGAACAGTATTTTTTTTTTTTTTAGAAAAAAGTGAGATTCTGACTGATAGATGCTCCCACAACATGGTTCAATTGGGAAGATATTATGGTAAATGAAATTAGCCAGACACAAAATGACACTGTTATGATTCCACTCATCTGAGCTACATAGAATAGTCAAAAGCAGAGTGATAGAAAACAGAATGGTAGTTTCCAGAGGCTGGGAAAGTGTTTTTAAATATGTACAGATTTTCAGGTGCCAAGCAGGAAAGTTCTGGAAGCGAATAATAGTGGCAGTTTTGCAACAATGTAAATGTACTTAACGCCACTGTACTGTATACAAAAAATAGTTAAAGTGGTATATTTTTATCTAATTATGGTAAAAGAATATTAAATAGAAATCATTGCAAAGAGAAGATCTCCTGTAGGTAACATAATATTTGGTAAGATTAAAGAAAAAATTGCTTCAAAAATATAACTAAAACCTGTCCAAATAAAAGTATAAGTAAGAGAAGTGAGACTAAGCATTGAACATCGAGGGAGAAATGAAGTCTGAGCCCGGTGGGATGTGTCCAAGGTAAGAGCAAAGACAGCGGTCTACCAGAGAATCCCTTCATTTACATACAGCACCCCATTCGGGAATTATTTACAGTGGATAGAAAGTCACATTATTGCAATATCTGCTGCATTTTAAAAAATGGCGACACTCACTTTTCCCAGCACCACTTTCAGTATGAACAGAGTGGTCATTTTATTTTTAAAATCCATTGAAATAGAACTCTTCCTTTAACTAGGACTTAGCCTGCAGAAGAATCCCTAAATAGGCATTTCCGAGAGACCCCAACTAGGATCCTCCACAATTCTCAACACACGGGACAATACTACTGATTTCCTGCCAAGTTCTAGATTGCTAAGTCTACAGAAAAAACCCGTCCCAGCTAATAATCCACCGCTTTCCCTGCACATGCAGAAAACCATTAAGAGAACGCTTGTGGTGCTATCTGACGGGATACACTTTCAAAAGATGAGACTGTTTCCTGAGTTCAGACTGCGGAGACTTGCATGCCACTATCACCATTCCCTCTCCTTTTGGTTATTTTTCTTTTATCTCAATTCCCTTAGGGTGTGTCACAAATGCTCTTTTAACAAATTTTCTCAACCTCTGAAACTTTTGGTTGCATCCTGGCTACCAAATCCATGCTGCCTATGCACGGCACAGTAGCTATCACCAGACGCTGAATGTCAATTTACGTAGTTGTGACTTCCTCTTAAAGAAGTAAAGTCTTAAAACAATGATTGCTGAATGAAAGCAATGTAAGTGATGTTAGACACTGTCTATAATACATATGCTCGGGCAGTCCTGGGTCTCAAGTAAGAATACAGGCATTTTCCAAAGTATTCTAAGCATGCTCTATATTAAGACTCTGGAAGTAAGCCAAAGTCTATTTTCAAATATATATCCCAAAAAGGGAAAGCATACAAATAAAACACTTCTCTTGAATATTTGAATATTTCTTTTTGCTGTTCCTTTTATATTTAAAACATCTAGACTAAAGCCAAAATGGATATTATGTATTTTATTCCACATGTGTTACAGGGAGGCAAGTTTACTCTATAATCTTTATTGAGGAGAAAGTTTTTTGCTTATTCTATCAACCTTGCAGAGCTCTAGCTATTCTCTGGAGAGCAGATGGAATGAATGACAGAACAGTGTGAACAGCCAGTGATGCTTCTGTGCAAATCTTTTCCCTACCTTGCTTTGTCTGTATAAAAGAAAAAAAATGATCAAAGATATGAAGTGCGATCTTTGCTGAAAGCTGCCTAGAGAGGATTTTCTGAACACCAGTTTTGCGCTGTTACAGCAGCAGCAATTTTCGTGAACTTGCCGGGCTGTCATTATCTCTCTGCTCTCCTACCTACTAAACCAAAGGATTTTAGGATAAGGTCAAGCCGTGGTTGGTGGTGGCTCAGAGTGCTGTAAGACACTATGGAAAGCCAGTTGGCAGTCCCCACAGTGCTGCCGTGAATGAGGATAAAATGGAAGAATCATTTTGTTCTGTTCCTCCAAAATATTTTCCAGGTGCCCTGTTATCCTCTGCTCTGCTGATCTCTAATTTTGGTGACTTATAGATGTTCTATCCAGGTTTATATTACAAGATTTCAAAACAAAAACATGTGTAATAAAGAGAAAAATAGAAGCTTTTACAATTAATGTAAGTAGAAATACATAGAAACATCCCAATAGAGTTTAATATACATATAAGGGATATTGCAGAATGATACCTTTAGTGCATTTATCTAAACAGTCTGACATATGAAGAAAAGTCCATCTGTTTCTTAATTAAATGATCTATCAAAGGCATGTCCTCATGGAATTGACATATGTGCCTCTCTTTCTGTGGGATTAACACAAGCTTATATGTGTGTGTTCTGGCCAGATATTATGACTGATAAAATATTGCCCGAGCTATAGGATTGTGCATTGATCCTTATCAGTAAGTAAAGCTACTTAGCTAACAAAGCACAGAGGAAGCACATAATACATAGCGATTGATTGATTTCTGAATTTCATGGATTATTTGTGATATATATATATATATATATATATACACACACACACATATATATATGATAATTGGCCTAGAGCTATTTTGACACTTGTGAATCTATGGTCTTTCTTCAGCCTCTCCATATTTATAAATCCAGATATAAATACCATGGGATTTTTATTCAAGCTGTTAGAACTATTACCCATGCACATAGACTCCAGCATAATGAATATCTATTGCATTTCTGTCTGCTCCTCTTCAAATTCAGAGAAGGCAGAAAGCATGACTGGAATTTCTAACGTGAAAGTTTGCACACCAATACAGCAAAAGAAAAATATCAGATATGAAGTAAATCAATGCTAAAACATTTCTCTTTAAAAAGCTAATATTTCATCTCCTAAAATAAGACATGAAATTTCTTTGTTGCTTTCTTAAACATGAATATACCATATATAGTAGCGATCAATGGTCATAAATTAAGCCACCTGCAAGGGCCATGAAAGAATAATAAATATGTGAATAGATGTCAAGTAATAAAGACTACCGCTAAATATGGTGACATGAAGAACACATGAGCCAACCAAAAGTGTGCTCGTATGACTAATGAAAAGCAAACAACAAAGAAAAAAACAATCATGGTGGCTGCCAAACACACACAGGACAAAATGCTTTGGGAGTGACTGCTGCCTACTGGCAGCCAGATTGTGATCACTATTTTCAAATATCTAGATACAGGTCTAGATATATCACTAACTAGATTTTATATCTGTGGGGGAGTCTCGTGTAGGTGATTGACTACGTATCTTTGCAGCTGTGGAGTATATAGTACCAATGTCATAATTGCAATGATAAATTATAACTGTATCAAGAATTCCAGAGTTTATTTTTAGAGCTTTAGTTTTGGAGTTTAAATAATGGGATCCTCTCTTATTTTATAAAAGTAAATTTTCCACACCATGAACAGTACGTACACTTTCTGTGAGCTCTTCAAAGAGTAAGGCATTCGCTGGAGAAATCTCCTGAGGGAGAAAGAGGCAGAAACACCATTGTTTCCTAGGACAGGAGGAGTGAGCCTGCTGAAGGAGGCAGAGCAGGCATCTGCAATGAGCACTCGTCCACTGACCTGGCCAGAGAGAAGGATCACAGTCCACATTTAAGAATTCCAGAATCTTATAGAAAGCTAAAACTAACCAAGAGAGTACTTAATGAAGAAGATGCTAAATTTTTAGCATTTCGAGAAATTTCTGTCAGGTTATTGGCTGAGCATTTAGATAATGGAATGGAGGCTTCAACTGGCACATGTGACAAAATAGGTCTGAAAATTTCAATAGTTCTGAAAATTTACTGAACACTGGGAAGGGCAAAAGTCTTGTTCCCAGAGTTACCACATTAAAAAAATACATATTTCCAGTTCTATTAAAAATGATATGATATGCTAATGAACAAAGCCACGCAAATGACCATGGCTCATTTACAAGACAAAAGAAAAAGAAATTTAAAAAAACTATCCTGGAGGAAGTTTAGATATTGAATTTAATAGAAAAAGATTTTAAATGAAGTGTATAAAATTATGCTCAAAGAGCTAAAGGAAAACAAGTGATTTCCAAACAGAGAACAATCATAAAGAGATAGAAATTATAAAAAAGGAGCCAAATAAAAATTCTGGAGCTTAAAATTTTAACAACTGGCAGGAAAAGTTCTCTGGCGGAGCTCAACATCAACAACAACACTGTGAAGGTGGAAGAAAAGAACAGTCATTTGCAGATGTACGAACCAAAATTACCCAGACAGACACAGGGAAATAAAAGAATGAAAAAACCTTGATTGACTGTCATTAACTAAGTAACCATCAAGCATGCCAAGTGTGTTATGGGAGTGTCAGAAGAAGAAAAAGAAGGGAGGACGAAAAATTGCTTAAAACATGACAAATTTGGATAAACTCATGCAGCTACACATCTACACAGCTCAATACACGCCAAATAAGATATGCTCAGAGAGATACACAGCAGATGTACTATAATCGAATCATCAAAGCAAAGACAAAAAGATTCGAATGGTCTTATACAAGGATTCTGCTATAAGATTAACCAGTTTCTTATGAGAAAACACTGGGGTCAGGCAGTGAGATAATATAAAGTGTTGAAAGAAAAATATATATATATATATGTCAATCATTAGGAACGTAACATCAAAAGAACAAAAATCTTGTATGTTTTCCACTATATCTCCACTACATAGCTCAATGGCCACTCCATAGTAAATGCTCAAATATTTCTTGAAACAAAACACACTAATTTCTACTAAACTATGAGATTTGAAAAGGTTTATTTTCCCCTTCTTGGAGACTTTCAGTAAGTAGAATTTTTCCTTTCCTCTTCCAACTGGGCTTTTATCCCTACCATTTGCTGTTTTCTGGTTTATAATTTTTCATTAGTCTTCTCTTGTCTTTCATATAATCTTCATTACCAACTTTATTGGCTTTTTTAATTGAACCAAGATTCCTTGGTACATTTTAGATATACATCACAATCACATTCATCATAGTCAATTTGCACCTGTATATGATATATCTTGTTTTTCCCCCTTCCTCACCCCTCCCTTCAACTCCTCTTCCCCTCCTTATTTACAATAGCTTTATTTCCATTTTTCCATTTTTCTCTTTTCCTTTTCTCTTCCTTCCCTTTCCCCCTCCTTCCCTAGTCCTACTTCCCATTTGAATATTTTTTTCTTTTAACAGTATCTAGTACACATCTTTGTCCTTATTTACACTACAGATTCTCATTCCAGAGAAACAATTCCATATGTACTCATGGGTGTCTGATTTATTTCACTTAAGAGTATGTTCTCAAGGTGCATCTATTTACCTATGTTTCAAGTTTATCCTGGATTTCTGTTGCTATTAAAAACATGTTAAATTGTCTGCATTCAGCAAAAAAACTATCCCCCAGTCAAATTATGCTGTACCATTTTCCTTTCTTTCATCAACTTTATGCTAATATAATATTCAACATTTACAATACCAGCATGTTATATTGATTCTTTTAGCAATTCTATGACCTATCACCTTTATTTATACATGCAACCATTTTCATGTAACAGATAACTCAACAAATATAGAATAATATCCCCATGAGATATTACAAACCTCACATATGCATTTAACAGGATAAGCCTGAATAACAAAATAGGTTAAGTGATTACATAACTCATGAAATTTATTATTGGTTAAAAAGATAAAAACTTATCTAGATCTTCAAATTTACAGTCCCAATGTTTCTGTCTTGCTTTCATTATATAATATTTTCCCTATGAATGCCATGAAATTTAATAGAATGAGCTATGTCTTCTACTGCCTCTACCATTGTTTTTCACTCATCTGTTGAAACCAATCGCCTTTGGTGATCAAAGACATCTTAATATTTAGACCTTATGGATTCACTCAGTTAACATAGATGCTTATCTGTATAGTACTTGACACTACTGAACACTTCTACTTCGAGCCACTCCATCTTGTCTTTATTTAATCAAATGTCATTTTTTTTTTTTTTGAGACAGTAGCTGCCCATGTACTTCAGGTTGGCCTTGAACTCACTATGTAGCCCAGGCTGGTCTGGAATTCCTGGCAATTTTACTGGCTCAGCCTCCCAAGTGCTGAGATTACAGGCATGAATCATCAAGCACAAGTTCCTACCTTTAATTTTAAATCTATATAAGTATTGTAGTGAGTTTCTTCCAGGCAGCGATTTAGTTGTTATGTATCCAGCCAACATTACAATTTTATCTTTTACTTTACATTTAGATATTCACATTTTAATGATAATGGCATTGTTGGATTAAAATCTAATGTCTTCCTGTTTCATTTTTATGAATTGTCCTTTATAAATCTTCTCCAAATTTAATTGAAAATATTTTAAGATACAATTCTCTCTTACACTGAATTTATTTGTGTTTTTAAAATATTTTACTCAATCTCATAGGTAGATATTGGGTATAAAATTTAGTACATTTCTGAACTAATAAATATTAAAGAAGAATTTACATGGTTCTTAAGATTTGTTATGAAAATCAAAAATATTTCTAGGCACTCAATAAAATGATGTTTTAGATTATGTTTGACATTTCTAAAAATGTAAATATGACTGGACTATAAGAACTTGAAGAAATTGTAGAATAATATTAAGAAAATCTTAGAAGAATTAAATAAAATGGGAAGAAAGATACCCCATTACAGTGTAGAAAGGCATCACTAGTGTATTAGTTACTTTTCTAGAGACAATGGTTTACAAGACAGCAGACTTCATAGTGGACATTTACACACACAAGCCAAATGCAGGAAGAGCACAGAATGTCTATCTAGGCACTGGAGACCTGAAAGAGCCAATCAAGGGCTAGAAGCCCGCAGCACTGTCTCATGTACATCCACGCCTGCACTAAAAGACTGAAGAAATCAATACTGGAACCAGAGTATGACACTCACAGCAAAGATGAAGACCAGGGCTCCCCCAAAGCAAACAGCGGCCATCCCCAATGACACTAAGGCCCCAAGCTCCTCCTTCAATGAGAACAACCGAGTTCCTTTTGGGAGAACCAGTCGCAACAGAGCTGCTCCTGGGAAACAGCTGGCTGCTATCTTCTGCCCCATTCTCCTTTATGTTGTGTTGGCAACAATCCTCAGGTGGATCCTCTCCACCCAGAAACACACCAACTCCATTCAGCTGGGTGTTCTTGTACACGCTGACCACAGTAAGTCAACCACGATTCACCCCTGGTCAACTTGATAACCCAACACATTTCTTTAAACCGTAGTCTCCAGTGGCTACAAGTTTTAGCACTGGATTATGGTAAAGAGTTAACATATCTTGGTCTATTCAGATTTACATAAACAATACAATTCTTATTGCACTCATTCCCACATCAGAAACAAATATTCAAAGATGTCTCAGCACTGATTACAAACAGGTGTCCAAAAATTACAAATATACAAACAAATATACAACGACTCCATTCTCCCTCTTGCTTATTCTAAAACAATAAATAATGTGTTTACAAAGTGCAATATACCAATACAGTGTATCCACATTAAAAAGTATGGCTTCATATCTTAAAATTCTTTGGTTTCCATAAACTTTAACAACAGACCACAGCAACACTAAGAGATGCCCCAAAGGATCTCCTGCACCCCAAATACACTCTTCACTTATGGCCAAAAGCCTCAAGTCATTTTTCCACATTCTGTTTCTTCTCCACAACCATGTTCTCCTCTGTTCATCCTTGCAATGCACAGCTCCCCTCTGGCCAAACGCTTCAAGTCACCCTGCTGGCTCTCTGCTCTCGACTGCCGACATAGATCTGGCTAAAAGCCCTCAACAGTATCTATGCTGCCATCTCAACACCAGAGTGCACTGAAATTTTTTTGGAATCTAGGCAATATCTCCAAACACAAGCAAAATGCAGACCAACCTCTGCCAAAGCACACATATACCTCCTGGGATCCAGCAGCCAATGCAGGCTTTCTCAACAGAGGCCTCCTGAGCCTCATCCTGACCTGCAGCATTTCTATCAGTTACTCTGGTTTTCCACATTCTGACCAGAGTCTCAATAAGTTTAGAGCATTCCAGGGCTGCCTCTTTGGCTGGTGCCTCAAAACCTTTCCAAGTTAGTTGCAAAGGCTCTTAAGTCACAATGCCAGGCAATGTCACAGCAAGGACCCCACTCTCATTACAAATTTCTTCTATTACTTTTCTACAGTCAATGGTTTGCAGAAGAGCAGATTTAATTCAGGACACTTACACATTACAACATTGACACACACAAGCCAAATGCAGGAAGAGTGCAGAACATCTACCCATACACTGGAGACCTGAAAAATCTAATCAAGGGCTGGGAGCCCACGGCACTGTCTCATGTAAGTCCACGCCTGCACTAAAAGCCTGAAGAAATCTGTACCAGAACCAGGGTACGATACTCACAGTGGAAATGAAGACCAGAGCTCATCTCAAGTGAACAGCAGCCATTCCGGACAACAACAAGGCCCCAAGCACCTTCTGTGATGGACGAGAACAGCCACTTTCCCTTCAGGAGAACCACCAGCAACAGAGCTTCTCCTTGTAAACAGCCAGCCGCCATCTTCTGCTCTCATTATCCTTTATGTTCTGATGACAACAGTCCTCAGGTGGATCCTCTACACCCAGAACCACACCAACCCAGTTCAGCTGGGTGTACTTGTGCAAATTGACCACAACAAGTCCACCACAACTACAGAGAGAAAACCTTGGAAACAGCAAGTGAAAATACCACAAGTCATATGTAATTATTGATTGTAAACCAAAAATAAGCTATAGTCTAGTGGAAAAGCCCAAAATTACATATGCACCACAAGAGGAGACTGCAGGTACGAATTACACACATCAAACCATGCAACTGGACGTTACTTTACATAAATTTAAATATATGAACATGTAAATAAAATTAGGTTAAATAGTCATAAAATGTATTAGTTTCTGCTCAGATGATACATTTTATGTTCTCATTCAACCAGAGAAATGTCTGAAATCATAGATTATTTATAATTAATCTTACTATTGCTGGGTATCATAAAGTAATTCAATGCACTATTACTGAGTAGCAAAACATCACTGAACTTTGACTAAACAAAATAGAGAAATTAGAGGAAAACAGAAAGCATTCCAAATTAAGAGGCTTGTACAGAACAGACAATGGAGAAATGACTGATGTATTACTTATGTTACATAAAAGGAAAAATCTTATTTTATTTCTTTTTATTTCAGCAACAAAGATGTCAGAAATTATGCTGTTTATTGATTTTCAAAGGAATAAGAGGAGTGTGAGAGCACTATTGAATACTGAAAATCATGTTTCTAAAGATGGTTCTTCTGCAATGCAGAGCCCATCTGTGTTTTATTCTAAAATTTCATGCGAAGTAGTATTTATTACTTAACTATTTTGTCTCCAGAAACTGTTCGCTTTTGGTACTCACAGGAAATATTAGTGTGAGATGCTAATATGAAATTTACTTTTGGAAGTTCTTCCATTCTGTCCTATCTGACAACTTGACTAAGGCTGACACCACTGTGGCTGACCAAAGCTTCAGAATTCCTGTGCCAGTGCACATAGGAATCCTAGCAAGATGTAGAGTTTCACTTGGGTCACTGCACCAAACCACATAAAGATTGGCATGAGTATCTGTTCCTGTAGAAGAGCAGACTGAAGATGCCTTTTCTTTCTAGTACTCAGTTCACTGCAGCATTGCTTTATAAAATTAAAAAAAAAAGATATAAAAAGGGGCTGGGGATTTAGCTCAAGTGGTAGAGTGCTTGCCTAGCAAGTGCAAGGCCCTGCGTTTGATCCACAGTATCCACCCAAAAAAGAGATATATGAAGTTTAGTTATGTTACAACAGCACACTAAGCTGAACTACAGGTAGGACTGGAAAAAACTCAAATCTGAATAACATAAAATCAACACCATGTAGAATTTTGTACTCAAATACTGCATTATATGTATATTTACATCATATGCAATATATACTTATAATTATATAATGTGTTTGATCTCAGAAATTTTATTTTATAATCACAACAATGTTTTTCACCCCAGGCCAGTTTTTTAGGTACGAAATTCCTGGATTCGGAAAATTAAAACAAAAACAAATAAACCATCTCTCAAAGTTATTACTTCCTTCCAGGTATTGTAAAAACCCATTCTGTGTTTTGTAGTAAGAACAAAGACAGTGAAACTAAAATGTTTATTGGAGCAAATAAGCATACAAACATTTTTCCCTATTCATTTATGGGGAAAGTAGAGTGATTTGAATCAGTGAAATAATAGTAAACTACAACATATTTGCTGCTTATTTAATACAGGGCATTTATTATATTGTGTCACAATGAAGACAAGGTGGAAGTTATGGTCTTCACCTTAGAGTATAAGCAGCGTCAGAATGTGATCCTATTTGGAGAGATCTTTAAAAGAGGTGATCTAGCTAAAATGAGATTGTCACCCAATCTGAGAGGTTTCCTTACAAAAGTGATCAGGACATACGAGAGAGACCCAAGAGGTGGCACACACAGAGCACGGGTCATGAGAAGAGGCAGCCAGAGGGCAACCATCTGCAAGTCAAGGAAAGAATTGACTCAGAGAAAACAATTGTGCTGGCACATTAATCTTAGAATTCACCTTCCAGACCTGTGAGAAAATAAACTTCTGTTCTTCAGTTTACTCAGTGTATGTTTGTTATGATAAGGCTAACAAACTAATTCAAGCAAGTGTTAGTAAAGAATTTAACCTTGCCCCTGGAGAGGTTGGGCTCTGCATTCTACATCCAGGAGTTGACTCACGTTTTCCTGGAGGCCTTAGGATATACAGATAAAATAGTATGATTTAAGGTGGGATCTGGCCACGGCAGGGTAGGAAATAATATGATTCACAGTAGAGGCTTGAGTCATAGGATACTGGTTAGCCTGAAGACTTGAAATGTGCCATTTTAACCGTTCTCAAATATGCATCTCTGTGGTATTAAAAGTTTCCATTTTATGGGCGTTAGAGATTTAGCTCAGTGGTAAATGCAAGGCCCTGAGTTCAATCGCCAACAACACCCCGCCCCCCCAAAAGTTTCCATTTTTAAACGACTTGTAAACTTTGGAAATTCAGAGGAACCACCCTCTATTCTTGTTACTTATACCCTTTGGGCATATACTTTGAGGAATACTTGAGTTAAAGCCTTCGGTAGATGTATCTTCCGATTAGTTAGCTGAAAAGATTCAGGGGCATAATTCCCCAGTGCAGCATAGATTACCAAAATGCCGTGATATCTATCTCCACTGGTGAAATAAAACTAATGAAACAACGTAGCATCACTGCTCTCACTGTTGAGACTTGTTCGGTTTACTCGTTTTCACCTGGTGAAGCTTTTCTCCACGGACTTAAAGGAAATCATTTTCTGACAGAAAATTCAGTTCAATATTTCTTTGCATATCTAATTCAAATGATTTCACCTAAGTTCTATTGTCAGGTTAATTCTACAGAACGGGGCTGAAATACACGTGGTATTTGAAACTAAGAAATAAAAAAGATTTATTTACTGAATGTCTAAGATAACAGTAAACCCAGGGCTGGAACTCGGGCTGTTTCCATCCACTAGCTGCTGTCAATCACCTTAGAAATCTACCAGAAACCTTTTACACAGACAAATGAATGATTAATGGACTAGAGAGTGAGTCTTTCTGCTCTCTGTCCCACAGTCTACCTGTAAGTGTGACCTTCAGTTGCTAATATTAATGTTGTCTGACCAAGTTCAATCAAATCTTACAAAATGGCAAGACATTTAAGTGGGGCGTCTGCTCTTATTTTGTAAATAGACAAAAATCTCATTTATATGTCATACTACAGAAAATATCTTGGATTTACTTTTAGATCTCTTATCCAACCATTTTGCTATTATAATGCCTCCCATTTCCTCAATACGCAATCGCCAGCTAGATTAGAAGAAAGCACATGTTTTGTGTATGTTCACTGTGCAATGATTAGAAAGCTTAGCTCTCTGTGTCTGTGGCCTACAATTTAAACTAATAGAGAAATCCTCTAATTTCAGTGTCCCAAACTGAAATAATTTCACAAGTATCCTGAAGAGGTAGCCTTAGCAAGAGATTCAAATCTAATACCAAAACATTCTCAAATATTTTCCATTAAGAATTTTAGAACCTCTGCAAAGACCCAGAATTATCTGCCAGTTAAGCTTCCTCATACCGCTGTAGTGGCCATCTTCCCTTCTATTTTGAACCCTAAAGATTTCTGTTTTGTGTGTTTGCTCATTTGTCCTAAATGATGATTTCTCTGTAATATTTGGCATTTGTTAGATGTGTTATATTGTCAGATTTCTTGTAGTTTAACTACTTTGGAATGAAAATAAATTTTTCTGACTCAAGGTGGAAAATTGATTTGTCTTTTTCGTAATTCAAGTTAGTCACATTTGTCTCATTCTGGTGATGTATGTGTGTGCATGTGGAAACATTAATTCATAAGAATGGAAAATATTCATACCAACATGCTACAAATACTGTGAAATTTTCATACTTTTTTCCCAATATTTTCCAATGTGGTTCTAACATCAGGCAGTTTTGAATATTTTTTCTTTTCGTTCATACAGGTTTATTCACTTATTCATTCAATCATTAGTTTGCTAATTACTTATTAGGAACATTCTGTGTTCCATGCAGTCTAATTGTATAGGGAATCCAAAGATGTTAAATAGGATAATTTTTTTTAAAGTTTTTTTTTAAATTAAGAAAACCTGAGATGTTTAAATTAAAGGAAATGTCAAAGAATTTTTAAAAAACAAAGTATTTCATATTAAGTAAAATATACCAGAGTTGCAAAATAAATTTTAAATGTTTGCATATTTTTTTACATTTTTATTTTTATTAGTACATGCTTGCAGTTCATAATGATAACATTCATTTGAGGAGTTAGTACATGCATTTAAGAGAATTTAATTCTTTATATATCTCTTTCCCCTTCCTTCTTTGCTCCTTCTCTCTGTCTCCCCATTGTGTATTTTTATTACAACTATTTTTTTACGTGATCATTCTTCAACATTAAAAATCAGTATAGCGTGGTATTGCTATGACTCCGTAATCAATCCTTACATGCAGTCATGTAAATAGGTAATATAATGTGCTTGGTACCTTGTAGTAAATACAGCTAATGATAAAGTTGTGTATCAGAGAACACGTGATATAACAAAGCAATTCATCAGATGATAAATCAGTCGAGTGGTCTTTTTTTGTTTACAAGCAGCACAATTTTAAGATGTGCATTTCTTTAAAGTCATGGAATCAGACAAGGACATTGGCAGTACGAGGAATTTTCTGAAAATGACATGTCCTATATCATAGAAATTGCAAGGTAAATGCACAAGTTGACAATAAAAAATCGACAGTGATTGCTCATGATAGCCACGTGGTCTCACGTTTGATTGACAGCTTTGATCATGAAGTCCTTTTGGCATGGAGTGCAGAATTGCATGTCTTACTGCATCTGAAATATAGTTCCTCAGTTAGCTTCAGTGACAAAACTGACACATGCTTTGGCTTTTTCTGTTTGTGGTTGTTTATTTTTAAAAGTCAATTTTTGATCCCATTGAGTTTCTTGAGTTCTCTCAAATTGACTTGACTAACAAGTCAATATTTCTCACATGCTACTACATGCTTATGTCAGTATCTTCCACAAATCTTGTTTCCTCTATTTTTAAATATTTTGCCCCACAAAGAAAATCTGTAGGATCATTTTACTTCTATAGCCAAATATTTTTATCACACACTTTCATATTCTTTTGCCTTTCTTATTTCCGCACATTTTACCAAATACATTTGCATTTATCTACACCTGTACATTGAACAAATTGCAAATTAAAGATGAAACAAAACAATGTAGGCAAAAATTGAATAGTGTAAGCACTGCATTGCATCATGGAAAAAAAAGTTTAGTTCACAGATGGTGAACTACAGGAAATAACGTCGCTTTCCAGTTCTCCACAGGCTTCACTGCTAAACAACAAGAAAGTGAAGATGTTAGAATAGTGCATAAAATGAGATTATATTCTACACTCAGACATGCAGGGATACCTAACAGACATCTGGTACCAGATTTTCATTGCTGGTCCTTGGCAGGGAGAGCTGGGAGAGGACTTTTGAGTAAGCCTCTGATAACAAATCCAACAGAGATAAAATACATTGAGGAGTGCAACATAGACTGGTTTAGAATTTTATTTTTCCTACAAGGAAGTATATATTAGTATATCAATATACCCATACTACTAGTGTTAAAGAATAATGTTTTCAAAAATACAGATCTGCAAGCTGTGTACTTCCAAAGATTTTCTCAAAGAATATCTGATGAGATTTACTGTATAAGATACATTAAGAAACCTGAGATATTTAGTTGAGAAAAATCATTGATAACTTAGTAATTTTGATATAAATTTGATTAGATTTCTGAAGGCATTATTTTAAGGCCCAACTCTGAACATAAGGATCTTGGTTTTCATGAGATTTTTAATATAATATTCTGTAAAGTGTTATCTGATGCCAATGTTGGATGAAACAGTAGGATTAACTTTTACCTATTTTTACAGACTGATTTTTTTTTTATTTTTACCAAGAACGTGTATCAGTACATTGTAGATAAACATAATGATCATATTCATCATAGTTAGTTTGTACCTGTACATGATATATCTTGGTCCCCCCCACACTATCCCTCCCCTCCTTATTTACAATAGCTTTATTTACATTTTTCCATTTTTTTCTTTCTCTTTTCTTTTAATGTAAAATGGAGTAACAGGTTTCAGAGAAGAAAAACCTGCATAAAATTCTGGCTCCATCAATGGTGGCTACAGCATGCCATTTCCTTGACTCTTAGTTTTCTAAGTTTCCTTAGTTTTCTCTTAGTTTCCTTGACTTTTAGTTTGCTCTTTAAAATAAAATTAGGGATAACTACCTCAAAAATTGCTGTAAAGTTTAAGCATGCTAAAATATATGGGCACTCAGTGAAAAACTTTTGTACAGAAGGTCATGTAACATTTCCCTGTTGGTCACTTGTGTTGTAATAACAAGAGAAATGAGGAAAAAAGATCGATGTTAGTACGTGTTTCTCAGATTCATTATTTTTCTGTGCTCTGTGGTAAGTATGGCTAAAACAAAGTGTAGGAATACTTTTTACATATTTTTCTTAATGCTTTGTTTCATGTTATCTCTAGCATTGTTGTTACAATTAGTTGGAGTATATAAAATGTGACGGTGTTATCTGGGGATAACAGAAGAACTAAATTTAAAATAAAACATTATTTATTCATTATTCTTAATCTTGCTAAAGACTATCAAATTCCTCTAGGGAAAGTCGTACACATTTCTTTCCTTGTGATAGATCCCATATAATGGCTTCTGGTGTAGATCAGAAGAATATAAAATCCACACACAATAAACTCCTTTGTCTTTATTAAGACATTTGAAGGGATTCAGTATCTAATTCTGTGTAGATAACTTAATTTCAGCATGTAAGTAGCTAAGAACTGTTTCAGAAGAGTGACAGGGAACATCATGCATCATGCAGGGGTAAATCCTGAGAGATGAGCAATAATAATCCTGCAAAACGTATGGAATATTTTGATGAGGAGCACAAATAACTTTAGCTACTGACCAAATATCATCAAAAGAATTTGTCAGTGGGAAAGCATGTATTTCTGAGGGCTGAGTTCATGTGTCTACATAACTGAGCCGTGTGGTATCTACATATTTAGTCATTATTACTCTGGGTGTTTCACTGAAGGTGTTTTAAATGGGAATAACATTTAAATTGATACACTGAGTAAAGCAGGAAGCTCTGGATAATACGGTGCAGCTCATCTGATTAATTGAAGAACAAAGGCCTTTTACTCGCCACTAATAAGAAAGAATGATTGTGCCTGACAGCCTTCTAGCTGGGACATCAGCTCTTCCTGTCTCTACAGCAGCTGCCGATCTTTGGACTTGAATTGAAACATCGCAGCTTTCAGCCTTCAGTCTTGAACTGGGAGGTCAGGTTTACAGATTTGGTGCTTGCAATCTCTGTAACTGTGTGATACATAATACATTATCATATACAATATATTGTGACATGTATAATGTTTCACTATATATGTGCAATTGCTAGAGTTAGTGTATGGAAATTCTTCAAAAATTTTTTAATATACTGATTCAAAAATGAATGACTCTGGACATCCGAATTGAAAATACTATGAAATGATAATATGTGATATTTTATCCATCAGTAAATTGTTATTCTTTTGAAACGATGTAAACTTTTCAACCTAGAAGAAACAGACCTAATTTAACATGAGAATATAGACAAACTGACTCATTCCTGTTTGTTTGTTTATATGTACCTAAAATATGACTTTATGTCTTGTCTTCATTCCTTTTAGTCAGCCTTCTTGGCTTGAAGAGAGTGGGCATCATACACTAAAATGGCACCACAATTATCATCACTGAATTGGAGACTAGTGTGTTTCTAAATACTTACTTTCCTAATTTCTTAATCCCCCACCCCCGCCATGCCAGAACAAGGGGAATATTTTTTCTTGGAATTCCATATTCTGAACCTAGTAGGAATTCATAAAGCCCAAACAAGTGTGTGTGTCCCCCTGGAACCACAGCCCTTAGGGGGTTTTCATGTTCAGCCACATTCAGCTTTTAGCTCTTCATTATAAATTACCGTTTTAAGTGTGCCCACCAGTGTAAGGCCTCTGTGGCTTGTGTGCCACATAAACTGCTGCCTGTGATTCCCAACTCTGCTGATCTCAGAGTGGTAACTTACTCTGTAACATCGCTTCTCTCATAAACCAAGAAAAATTGATTTTCGTTTTTTTTTTTTCATTTTCGGATTTCTGTTTGTCTTTGGGATGCAAGTGAAGACTTCTTTTTTAACATGATTGTATTACTATCTCTAGATTTATTTTTTTTCTTTACTTCTTTTAGAAAATAGAATTTTGTCATTTTTTTGCAAGTACAATTTAATACTAGTATGATAATATAATGTGTGGTGCAAATTAGGACATGTTTGAAAAGGGAAAAGGGCACTTTAGAGACCAATTAAGAGGCATGAGCATGAATGGATCCTGCACACTGTGACAGGACTCTCCTTGTTTTTGAATGGGAATGACAACTTCCTTGATCATCTAAGTGTGGCATTCAGAAATTTTGTAAAGAAGGTTGATCATATTTTTGCCATTGAATTTTGGACCTGGAAGCCTGAGTTTAGACTGATTTTTTTTTTCCCTCCAAGTAAACCACTTATTTTCCTGTTATTTACAGGTTTTTATACTTGAAAATTGCTAACTTCATTAGGATATGTTCAGTAATGAATCGTTTTGTATCTTTTTTTTTCTGGGATATAGTTTTTTTAGTCCATTAATTGCAACCATTATTTAGTGTTTGAGTATGATTGTGTGAGTATATATAAACTTACCTTTGTTCCTTTTATTTGTTTATTTTCATTTCTAATATAAATAAATTGTATTTGGACCTCCTTTTATTATACATATATATATAATATTTTTATCTCATCCCTAGCTTTAATTTTGTTGTTTCTTAGAACTTTTTAAAGACATTGTGCATGCTGCTTGTGAAATGGCTTTCATTTTGACTTTATTGATGATTTTATTTCTCTCTAGTTGTTTTCTCTGTCTGTCAGATCATATCTATACTCTTTAGATTGCTTATCATCTTTAATATCCTGCATTCTGTCTTTGAGAAAAGTTTTTCCCCACAAATCTAACTTATAATCATTAATTTCATTGAGCATATAAAGAAATACACGTCTGAAGATTTGCAAAGTTTTGCAGTTAAAAACATATTTTTGGATTGGTCTATAATTGGTTTTTTCAAGATCATTATTTTCCTGCAATAGGACAGTTCTATTCAAGTCAACGCTGCAGAAGAACTGTGGAGGAGATTAAGAGATACAAGTTGGAAATGTTACTCTGCAGTCTTTTTCTTTAATAATATTCCCACAAATATATGATATTTTTATCCTAGAGGCATAAACCTCTTTAACTTTGCAAATCTCCAATAAGAGACTGATAAGTGTAACCATTAACCCTTCCACTTCATTTGAATAAGAATAATACATTAGCCAAGGACATATCTTGGTGTCTCACTTCACATACTACATCGCCTGTTCATGTGGCACTCTTCCCCTGCTCTACTTCCTGGCTGCCATGACTAAGATTTGTTACAACACACCATTTTAGCATGATGTTTCTGCGTTGGAGACTCCCAGCCATGTACTTAAACTCCTACAAACTGAAATCATGGGCCAAATTAAACCTTTCTTCCCTTAAATTGTGGGCTTTGGGTATTGTTTCTCAGAGAAAGGAAAGCTGACTGATACAGTGTGACTATAGTGGAGATGCCAAATTACTTGTATGGATGTAATGATTTGCAGTCTATATTTGCTTAGCTAACTCTGGTCAGCACTGAGGAAGAGATTACACTTTTTCTTCTTTATCGTTCCCTCACATTTGGCTATAAGTCTGAGACTTATGAACATTAAAGTTGCAAACTTTCACAGACAGGAAGAGATCTCACATTAGGAACATTTCTAGATGCAAACAAATCACAGAAGTAGCTCACATGTCTGTCATACATTGTCATAGCCGTGTTGCTGTGTGCTTACTGTACAGTGCAATAGTGTACAATATTTTTATGTGAGTTTCTTTCAGCTTTACATTGTGTATTTTTGTCAAGGTATATAAAACATGTTGCTGGGCTTATAAAAGATTTCAACTTACAAATATCCTCCCAGAATGGAACTCACTTGTAAATCGGGGATTTACTGTACTTCATTGAAGTCATGTAAGGGCATTTCTTGTTTCTTTCAGAGAGCACTCTTGTACTTAGATCAAAGGTAAATCAGATAAGCCTTTCAAGACCATATTTAGAAAAATCTACATTCTGTCTGAGGCCAAGAAAGTATCAAGTCTGTGAAATCACGTGAATTTTGGCAAAGATGTTGTTTCATTTTGCAGATATTGTTTGCTGATTGTGAGTTTCATTTGCCATCATTTTCTTCTCTTTACTTTCTTTTTATTATCAGTGAGTTTTATAAATGAAACAAAAATATCTCTTCCACATTTTCAGCATCAAGGGAAGACCTGGGTAAAAACTTTTAATATCCTGTAGTATATCTCCATCCACACTCAACTGTTAAGCAGTTAACAGTGGACTCCAGTATTCTTAGCATTTCTGTTCCAGCCAAAAGTCACTTAGTTCTTTAAAGATGTAAAGTAGTTATAAGTCCTTTATGTATCTTTCCAGAGAGCCACTACATTTATAAGCTTACATTATTATAAAATATTAATAATGTTATAGGTTACAGGGATCACTTGCATATTATTAACACTTCTTAATATACAATTAACTCATTAATAAAAGAACACATATTTATTCCATTAATATTTTCTTAAGTACACAATAATTTATTTAATTAATATGCTGTTTGTGTATACTTAATATTTTTCAGTATTTGGATGTTATCACCATGCATCTGAACAGTCCTGTTTATAAGTAATTTGCCACTCAAGTTTTTCCGTAGGATAAAATTCTGTAACTCGTAAGGATATCATAAGTATTATTTTAAAATACGTATATATAAATACCTAACCACCATTAAAACTATTTTAGAATTTTTTTTCCTAAAATATGTATATATAAATACCTAACCAGCCATTAAAACTATTTTAGAATTTTTTGAATTGGGAGGCAAATATGTAAGAGACTTAAAAGGTAGTAAACAGAGAAGAAATAATGCATTGAAATGGTTTATTTTACAGCTATTTTATGACAATAAAAAACTGTAGTTAATTCCAAGGCCATTAAAAAACGCTAAAACCTAAACCTAATAAAGGTTACTTTTAACTCATGTCAAAGATATTGCCACTTTCAAGACAGTTTTGAATCATTGCTGGTTATTTGCAACAAACTCACAAATGTCACATGTAATTATGACACAACCCAGGGAGAATAAAAATTCCTTTAGTAAATGAAAAAAGAACACATGTCTTTCTGCAATGTTATCCCAGATGAATTGGGGCAGTTAATCAAGTTTCTGTAAATGTCAAAAAGGTAATAGACAGCTCCAGTCAGAAGACTCAATCCTTACAATCTATTCTTTTTTTTTTTAACACATTTCTCATTTATGACAGAAGTAGGAAACTCCAAGCCAAAATTGCTCAAAAATTTAATTGACTGAAATTATTCCCCTGTTAAAAGAGAACTATAAAATATGCATAAAAACATAGCAGTTGGAAGAGTCTTTCGAATATACATCTAAAGCAGGTACCTATGTTTTAAAAGGTTTAAGTATTATTTTTAAATAGTGGTTGGGGACTCACAGTAAAATTTAAACTAGATAATACTGACCTTTAGCTGCCCACCAGTCTACACAGGAGAACTGCACTGAGAGGTAATACTACTCATTTGCTGTATGAAGAAGCAACATCTGAGCACCAAGCAGTGAGGCTGAATGTGTCTGTATATTTTTCTGGTGTTTATTGAAAAGCTAGTAATGAGATGTATTCAGCACAGTTGGATAAGAGTCTACCAACCCTCCCAATATTACTTTTAATAAAATTCTTAACATGAACATAGTTGTAAGTATGAATTTATGCTCAAAATGAAAACAAAACGGACCTATATGTTCAGCACAGAGAATGTTACATTTATAGACATAAATAAATATACAAACTTACGTATATACATGCATACATAAATAACACTTGTGAAAAGCATTACCATGTGAAAGATAAAACTTAAGATACTGTAGTTTTGCTATGTAGATAAGCCTATATAAAAATGATCATGCAATACTGACTGATATCACCATTGTTTAGATGAGGAATCTGAAATTTATCTACCCAAGTTTAAAGTAACAAATCCAAACTATCAGGCAGACATGAGTCTAGTCACTATCAACTTCATTTATTCAATGGTTGCTAAATATATATCCCATACAATTCTAATGATGAGAAAGGACTATTTTATTTCATCAAAAAGCAATAGACAACGTAACAGTTCAGTTTCACATTTATATTTTTATAGTTTGGACTGTCATAAATAAAGTGCAGACTTTATAATTATTCTTTAGGAAGTGAATATATTAAATATAATTTATTAATATTTAATATTAGCAAATATTTCCTCTGTTCAACATATTCTTCTTTGAGGTAATGAAATGCTGTAGAGTTTATTAGTATATTAATATAAATGATGGGCAATTTGAAGTATTATGGAACTCAAATTAATGTATTTGGAGCTGCTACACACTGGCCAGTGGAGAATTCTACTGATTAAACTCAGTTTGCTGGCATTGTACCCTTCCAGTTTGAGTGATTTAGGCAGGGTATGCTAGAATTTTTCTTGGCACACTGGAAACATAACCATACCAGTTAGTAGGCCAATAAAATGAGGTAATATTCACTTGTTGAACCTCTGCATTACTTCCATTTCTGAATGCCTGACCAGGTTTTTTCATTAGCTCACTGAACGAACATGGCTGTTTCACTAAACTGAGTGACATCTGGAGGAAGGGGTGTCTTGTTTACCTGGCTGTCCAGGAACAAATATGAGTCCTTCATGACTAGTCACCAAGCACACAAGTGTTCTCACATTCTAAGTTCAAGAGGGTTATTCATGTAACTCTTTCTTAGATATTCTTGACACCAGTTTGGTGATATGTTCCTTACAAAACACTAATGACAAAATCATTAGCCACTCATCATGGATCATACTTGGTTTACACGGTGTCTTTCCTTCGGAGCAAAGTAAACAATTAGATATAAATTTGAAGTTTGGGTGTTTCTCATTTCCCAGCGCCCTTCAGAGCCTTTTGTGATTGAAGCTGAACTGAGATAACAGAACCACACCTGACAGGTGTATACATTGTATAGTCACATGTATAACCTAGCTTAACTGGCACATAAGGATTTATCCAAAGAGTGGGTGGTGACGAGGTGGAATGCAGAAGAATTAGGTGCATTGGGAGTGTGAGCCACTAGCTTTAGTAGTCTAATTAAGGTTTCAAGGCCTGCTATAATCTGATTCACATAGTCTTCCATTACATGCTTTATGTTCCATGTGGCAAATTCATTTTTGCATTAGAGATCTGATCTTTTGGTTACATGGAGTACTGGGACACTTATCCATGTTCTATCATCACTCAATAGCAAATCAGAAAATAATCCTTAAACTGAAAAAGAAAACATGTTGGCAATAACAATACTTGCTTTGAAATCATAGGGTAATTATTTTTGTACAGGTTTTAGAGCAAGCTCCATAGGGCATTGAACTTCCACAGATTCTCTGAGTACCATTGGATCAACTGGTTCATAAAACAGAGTGATAGATTCTTTGTACAGTAGTCTAATCCACATAGAGAATCTTCTCAGGCCCTGGGTCAAGTTGAAGGATGATAGATTTACCAGTCTTTTGATACATGTATCACAACAATACACCAAGTAAACAATGAGGACTTTCAGGCATTAACATTTTTTTTTAATTGAGCGTATGATAAACAACTTGTCCTTCATTTGAAAGAGAATATCACAACATACTCCACACACCTAAAATTCTCAAACACTTCAATGAAGTACCATTCTGGGTTTTAAGAAGTTTATTCCTCAATGTTTCATATGTGTGCTTTTGCATTTACTGTATTCTGCTCTACAAAATATATCTGCATATTTTTGTCACTATGCCTGTGGAATGCCATGTAGAATGATAATATGAATATTTTGACACAGATTTGCACAGTTTATGTGACCCCAATCAAGATGCTCTGGTAAAAAATGCAGACAATTATTATAAGGGCACAAAACAAAACAAAATAACACAGTTGCTTGCTTCTTAGTCATACACTAGGTACTAAAAAACGTATAGATGATTCCTAGTAAGTAGTTTACGGAAGGAATGTAAAAAGAGTTGTACTTGTCTGTGCTTCCCAATCAACCTTATATGTTACAGTCATTTCATAATTAGCATAAGATCAAATATTTATTAAAATAATGAAAGGTTATGTAATGAAAAGCAGCCATTTAAGTTGCTCTTATTAAAAGAGAGGCCATTTAAATCAACATGATACCGTGGCTCATGAATATATTTTGTTGGAATCACTAGGTAGCCTTCCTTAGTAATACAAAAATGTAAATCTCCATCATTATCTGATAGATTTGCACTTAGTGTCAAATGCAATTGTAAAACTGAAATTGTGCAGTTGATAAAGTGGTCTTTTTTATTTGAATCTTGGCAACTCTCAGCTTGGCACAAGAAACTGAGTTCCAAACCCTTTATTTCAGGACTTGCTTCATTCCACAGATTGTAAATCTAAACTTTGTGGGTCTTGCTTCATTCCACAGATTGTAAATCTAAACTTTGCGGGTCTCTTTAGAGTTAGTGTCCTACCTGTGTCCCAGCTCCTGCCAAGGTGACACACCCTGACGAGATATAAAAGGCATATATAACACACACATTCTGGATTTTTATTTATGTGCAGGCATTTTCAGGGATGTGTGTGGTATTTCAGAGGTACTGGAACAGGGGACACAGTGTTCAGTCTCTAGTGAGTTTTGTTGTCAATGTCAAGATTTGGAAATTTTGATCTTGGAAATTTTATACTTGACTTTTTGATTCTTCATCCTGGTTGAGGGAGAATCAGTAGTTGGACGGGCAGTTTCTCTGTTTTCCAGTTTCTGATCTGAAGCAGAGAATAGGATTCTCCTTAGAGGACAGCTCTGTGGTATTAGTCTGAGAATCAATCCAGGATGCTCTCTTGGGCTATTTATCCTCAGGCAACTCAATGGACTTGCATCTGGTAACTGTATTAAATTCCTTTCCCCTTATATTAAGTCTATATAAATGAACTCTGATGAGCTACTGACATTACTGCCTGCTATAGGAAATGATATGTCATGATTTTAAATGCCAGTCTTCCTACCATTTTTTTATCAAATACATGATATTTATTATTTTTCTTTTTATTCCTATTTCAGTAATTCATAATGAGCATGATACTTTCCTTCCATTTTATTTTTAAATTATTTTACCCACTAATCAAGAAGAGTCAAACACATTTTTGCATAGAAACCAAGAAATATAATCAATAGTATACATTTGAAAACATGAACAATATTCTACCTGACAAATATTTTACAGATGTCTTCAAATAGGCAACAAATGGAAACAAAATTCCTGGCTGAGAAAGTTTACAAAGGAGTGTTAGTAGCAGCTGGCCTATGGAACATTTGCAGGAACATTTGCGCATTTAGATTGGGCCCAAAACAAACATTTGTTTTGTCACGATAGAAATAAACATTTTAATTTAGGTAGTGTTTGACACCAAAACAACTACCTTCAAATAAAGTAATATTTAAGAAAGTCAGACTCACACAAATATGTTTCTTTGCTAAGTAAATATTTTACTTTTTAAGTTTTTGCTAATGCAGGTGCTAATGTACATTTTCAGTAAGGTGTGGGTGTCCTGAATGGTATATAAGGGATATAACTCCTTTCTGCAACTGTTTTCTGTAGTCAATTCTGCGGTAGAGTAGGAAAATATGCTTTAGAAAAAATAGCAGATAGTATGATTACAAATAAAACAAATAGTATTTATTACTAATCTACATGGAAAGTCTTTATTAAGCAGAATTGCAAAATTTAAGCTTGCTCAATGCTATAATATAGTTCTAGAAATGCTTGGTAGTAAAGGGCTTTTTGATTAGATAGAATATAACATTTAAATTAAATATAACTGATTATTTTCCAAAATACACAAGTACAGTTTTCAAAAATGTATCTGTTTAATTTTACCTATGCTATTTCAAGCTTCAGCTGAGAAAATTTTACATATTAGAGCTAGTGAAAACTGTCTCCTTGGAAGGTGGCTCTTGGCTCTGAATACCCAATCAGATCTGTTTGTGTGGAAGCTCTGGGCAAAACTCCTAACAATTAGTTATACCGGGCCTCAGAGAAGACCCGCACATACAAAACTCCTTGATATTCTTACATTCCTCACCCTGACCTAGGAGCTCAGGTAAGTAAAATGGAAAAAGAGATTCCCTAAATAGATTTTATTAAATAACTCTATGAAGCAGAAACACTGAAAGAGGAGTGAACTAAGCAGAGGCTGAAAATATGGTAAATCAGAGTGAGGCACCTCTTGGTAAGGGAGTTCAAAAGTGTTCTCAGTATTTAAGAGCTAATGGAGACAATTCTTATTCCAGAATTCTATAATTAGCTAAACTAAGATCAAGAATGACATGAGGAAACAAAGTAAGTAAAGGCCATGGAAATTAACCACTTCAATGAAATAATCCCCAAAAGGATTAACTTCTGCCAGGAGGAAATGAACATTTAAAAATAAGAAAAATAACAAAAAAGTGAGTAGCTTTTCTTTATAAATCTCAATAACTAAGCAATACAAAAATAAACCATTTTCATATATGAAACTAATATTTTAGACATAAAGTATGAGGACTATATGATTGGATCATTCAGAAATATTTAAAGGATAGAAAGATGGGCATCATGATAAAGGAAATGTAGGTATTCAACAACTACATATTTAAAAATTTGCAAGTGTGTGTTGTATGTGTATGGTCAAGTATGAGCAAGTATCACTGAAATGATTTTAAAACATAATTTATAACTTGTAATTAAAATAAGAAAATATGTAAGAAATAAGGGAGAGTAGAAAACAATAGTTTATATTTTAAGTTTCTAAATGCATTAAGATTTAGGCTCCTTCCCCTTCTCTTCCCATTGGTTCCCTTGGTGAACTCTCCAGGTTTGCACTATGTCACCGGGCACAGCCAGGACAGCACCCAGGCTAGACAACAGCCCAGCGTGGGGCATGGGAGCCTGAGGGCAGTGAGGAGGTGCCGGGGGCCAGGATGATCGGCACAACATGTGGCAGTCAAACGTGGTCAACATGAGCTCGACATAATGGCTGCGGGATGGTGCCCAACACAGTCCACTTGGTAGTTCTCTATCACTATGTAACAAATTAACCACAACTGATTTTGAAAAAATTACACACATTTTTCATCTCACACAGTTTTTAAGAACTGGGATTCCATAGTAGTTTGTGTCTGTGGTTTGCACTTTGGGTCTCTCACAGGCCATCACTGAGTTTTCTCAGGCCTCAGTTAAAATAAGAGCTGCAACATTCACCTCCTTGTTCACTCGTGTTGTGTTGCATCCTCAGGTCCACACAGGCTGTTGTCCAGAGGTGTTGGCACCTTCAGTGTGGTCATCTAAATGAATTATTCCCAACATGGAAGGTTTTGGTCCTCTAATGTGATCAATTCAATAGAGAAATAGAGTAGAAAAGAGCCCTGCCAATAGAGGAATTCCCCCAAGACAAAAGCCACGATTTTTATAACCAAATATTAAAAGTGACATTCCATCACCTCTGCATTAAGTGATTAGCCACGTGTAGTAACATAACTAGGTGCTCTGTGAATAAAGGCTGCGTAATTCTGTGAATGCTACAAGGCAGCAGACATTGGGGCAACCTCGGAACCCAGTAAGCATAGGGTGCCCGAGTTGAAAAGATTCAATTGAGTATTCGTGCGTGTGTGTGTACCGACATGGGCAGTGGACACTAAAGAGCAATGAGAACATGTCTGCTCCAGCTGGCAACCTGGCACCAGGTGTTGGAGCCTGCGCAGAGCATCCACAAAGGGAGGCAGCGTGGGATGAGGAGACAGAGCCCAGGTCAGGTGGGAAGGACAGGTGTGTGAGGGGAGAGCAAAGCAGATGCCATCAGAGGTTGGTAGCATACAGGAAGACTGATATATCAATAGTTATATTGAGAAAAATAGGAATCAGTTTTTTTCTGTTTTGAAGAAGTTATCTACAGTCATATGGAAACTCAAAGAAATTATGTTCGCTTAGATTAGAATTGGAGATAAAATTATGGATTACGACAGATATCAATGATGAATAGATTATAGAATTAGAAATATAGATTTAAATAGATGTGTATATATAGTCATGAATTAAGCCCCTTCTCCAGTGTCATGGAGCAGCAGTTTAGTCACTTTCTCATCACTAAGAGGCAATACCTGACACTGTGCCACTTAAGGAGGAGAGGTTTATTTTGCCTCACAGTTACAGTCCCTGGTCGGTGGACTCCAAGGCAGAAATGGTACGGCGGAAGGGTCTGCGTGGGTGAAGCTGCTCACATCCTGAAGGGTAGAGAGCAGAGAGAGAAGGACGGAGCCAGGGAGGGAGATATGCCGCTCCAGCTCACACTCCTCGTGCCCCACCTCCAACCAGTCCCTACTTCCTCACAAGGCAGCTATGGCATCACCATGAGCCAATCACCTTCCAAACATACGAGGGTTTGGGGGAACACCCCATATCTAAACCATAACACACAGCAAATTGTCAATACCAGTTAGGAACTTAGCTGCCAGAACATGGCTTAGAAGCACCTTTGTCCTCCTAAAGCCACGAATTTCTTTGCAGCAATGATGGAATTATGGCCAGTGTCAGGGAAAAGGCCAGTTGCGCCTGGAACTTCTTGTTATATCAGAAAAGAATTAAGAATTCAAAGCGTGATGGGGATTTGTTACAAGGACACAGAAGCCAGTTTGAATGGGCCTCTTCTGGCCAAATGTTTGGGAATTTGAGCATCTAAATAAAGAATAACAATAAATAAATGAGTCCATATCGATATAAATCAATATGTGGTTTAATATAAATTTGAAAAGAAATGGGATCTTGACATAGTTTCAAATTACTTCCATACGAAATACTCGTTGATTATGAAAGGGAAAAGAGTAATGTTGCAGGAGATAAGGATGGCAGAAACCGCATGAACAAAGTGATACAAGTGATCACAAGTAACACGGCAAATGCAAATCTTGAGTAGTGTACCTGCTAATTAGTAATGAGAACATCACCTCTGCGGTTATCCTGCCGAAGGTGCGTAACCTGGATCTAATCATGACAAAAGAGCAAATATGTCACATTAAGTGTAAAAACTAGTTGAAGTCTTCCAAAATACCAAAGTTCTACAGAAACTGTTATACATGGAAGGAGTCTAGAAAAACACAATCGAATGCAATGTGTAAACTTGATCTTTTTTCTGTAATCACATTATTGTGACAACTGGCAACACATAATTCAGATTAACAGTGTGTTAATGTAATTTTGATGGTTGGACTGTGGCTATGTGGGAAAATGTCCTCCTTTATAGGAAACTCAGTCTAAAATATTCAGGGGGAATGAACCATCAGATCAGCACCTTACTCTTAAGTGGTCAAAGCGATAAGAGAAATAAGGTCTTTGGATTGTATTTGCAATTTTTTCCTATACTTTTAAGGTTTTTAACAATAAAGGTTCTTAAAAATAAAACATTTAACAAATTTTGGTATCGACTTCAAAGAAATTTAAATGTGAGTCAGGTATATATATTTTACACTTTTTAACAGAATAGATACTGATTTGTTATGGAAGTCTTGTGTGGTTTTTTGATATAGCTTTTAATCCTGTCAATCCTGTTATTCTCTATTTTCTTACCTATTTTTGTTAGTGTGACCTGCTTGTTAGCTAAGTTTCTAGTATTACTGGGTTAAAAAATAATTTTCCCTTGAAATTCTATTGGTCTTTTTGTACCAATCCTGTTTAATCAGATTGGTACAGTATCTTTTTTTTTATAATTTATCACTATTAATGCATTTTTCTATGTGTTCCATTTTGCTTACTAATATTGCTATCCAAAGTTTATTTTAGTTAGCATTTATCTGATAAAAGTTTCTGTCTTTGTCTTTATGTTTATAAACACCATATAGATAGGGATCTCTGGCCTCTATTATTCCCATATTTCTTTGTTCATATTTTTGTCATTATTTCTATTTCTATTTGCTTTTTAACATTGGTATATGTGCTTCTTTTTTAAGCTTTTTCTCTTTGCTTCCTTTATTTTATTTCCCTACCATGAGTTTATCATCTTTTATTTATTTTCCTTTATTTCCTATATTGTTTGAAGATTATTCTTTATTTTTTATTAGTATAATTCATTTTAAATTCTTACATGATTTTAATGCCACTATGTACTTGCAAACAGAACAAATATTAGTTTTGATTCTTCCATTATGCTTATATGATATTGATCCAATATTGTCAGTACAAATGTTTTTAAAATGAAAGTATGTATAACTATGTGGGTTTATTGCAAACTTTGGTATATTTGCTCACTGACTTTTTGGTTAACATTTTGAAAATTTTATTTCTCTCCTTCCTTTGATAAGCTGATCATTACTCACTACTTGTTAAAATTGTAACTTCAAAATTAAGTATTTTCAATCACAGAGTATTTAAATATTTGCCTACTCAGCATGCACATTTCTAATTGAAGTCAAACAAAGCAACATCCTTCCTTCTTGGTTCTACTGTCATAATGAAAACAAATGTCCCTTTGTATTTAATTTAATGCTGTGTGTGTGTGTGTGTGTGTGTTTATTTTTTTGTAAATTTACCTGGAAATGGCCTTGAAGCCAATTCTGATGTTCTCTCTAACATTTCTAAGCATGAAACACAGTAAGGTATCTTTGGAGAAAATGCCTGTTACATTGAATCCAGGTATGGGTCACAGTACTTTTAGTTGTGAGTTCAATGTCAATGAGTTGACAATACTCTACATTCAGAAAAAATAGAAAACTCATTAAATTGTACATAATATCACTCTAGAAAGTGCTAAACAACATACAGATATGTAGATATAAGTATAGATATAGACGATAAAGACACAGATACAGATATAGATATAGTGTAACGTGACTAGGCAACAGATGGAAAAACAACTAAATATGTTGGTTCATGAAATGATGGCTGATAAAAACGGTGTAGTGAATGATACTGTTGTGAGGTTGAAAGCCAGATGAATTCATGCTCACATTTATTCAGGGTCAAGGATTCTTAAACCTTTCTTAACTTGTGCTACGAGCTCCCAGGGATCATGTGTCAAGAGATGATAAGGCATGAAAAGTACTAAATGTACAAGAAGTACAGAATTTGGAGATGAAGAGACTGTCAAAAAATTCAAAAATATTTGCTAAGTGTTCTATAGGAAAGGATGGCGTAGCAGAGCAGATAGTCAACATTGTAAGACTGACCCGATTTAGAGGGCAGTTGACGCACAAACATTAATGCACATGGCATTTTAGTTACTGAAAATGTGACAGGAGGCTGTCAAGAACCTAACTGCACTTCTGCTTGGAACAAGTTCACTAACTATTCAATGTCTGCAGAATATGCCACTAACTCAGTGTTTGTATTAACTTTATAGAATATAGCTACCACAAATGAGGAGAAGTGGCTGTAATTATTCCTGAAGTATATCAATTAATATTGTCTCTTTTTGTGAGAGGCTGGTTGTAGTTCATTTTTAAAATCTTTGTCTGAAAAAAGTATTTTTTCTCTTTCTTGAATTATTGTTAGTCTGATCATAAAATGCTAGACTCTTAGATTTTCTCAGGAATTTGGAAATATGTTTCTATTTATTTTCTTCTGTTATTACTGTCAAGAATTCACCTTTATTTGTGGAGATGTGTTGTTCAAGAATGAGTGCTAAAAATTGCACTATGTCTGGGTCTAGCTCTAGAAAGAAAATAGGAGATACAAAACAAGTGTGGCAAAATCTTAATAATCTTCGATCTGGTTGATGGAAGCATGGGAATTTATTCAGTTTTTCTTTTTATGTTTAGTATATTGAAAGGTTCTTATAATTTTTATAAAATGTGAAAACAATCCCTCAGGGACCAAACCCCATAACCAATCTCAGGACGGAACCTCAACTGGCATGCTTAACTGTCTACCTTTTATTTCCTTGATGTTTCTGATTCCAGAGAATTTTCTGTTTTTCTTGTGAGACAAGATCTGCATTGACAATATTTGTTATAAGTTATTCAATATCTTTATATATAAGTTGCCAGAAATTTTGCATTCTCTTTGTCTGCCATCTCACTGGAATGATTCACATTCAGGAAGGATATTGAAAGATGGACAAAAAACTGACTTTATGCAAGTAATTAATTAGTAATTTTACTACATCTGAATTAAAACAGAGAGAAGGTTTTGAAACATAAATAGTAGTTGAAGCATGTATAATAAAAAAGTGACTAGCTTTCACATAATGTAAAGAAACCAAAAGATCAATAAAATGATCAACAAATCAACAGGAAACCTAAGCAAGGAAAAGATTCAGCGAGTCATAGGAAGGAAATCATACTAGCCAATTCTCCTAGGACAGTTTCCTCAATCACACTATTAACTAAAGAAATTCAATTTAAGACAAAATGAGAATAATTTTAAGTACATCATTAGCACCAGGCTACCGTCATAAATTTCTATAACACGCTGATCATTTTAAGATATATTAACATCAGGAATTGATTCATTAGATATTGGGAGACTTAACTGCAGGAGGAAAGCATTACATTTTATTGAGGCAAAAGCTCCTGGAAGCAGTTGGCACCCCACAGCTTGAGAAGCAAATGGAAGAATTTAGCTTATTAGAGCCAGAACAGTTTGAGTAAGCAGCTTCAAGTAACAGGTAATAATCTCTGAGACTGACTAACATCTTGGTTAGTGAAGTGTCTCACAAACTAAACCCAGAAGAGGCCCTGATCGCATCGGATCTTTGGTGCTATGCTTTGGGGAAATGCCTTCCGATTACCCAGATGTGAGAGGCATGGTCCCCAGGATTGCTGCTATTGGGAGGTGCTAGGACCTTTAAGAGATAGAACTAGTGAAAATTCTTACAGTCATCAAGGTGTGTCCTGGAAGGTGATATTGATGCCCCAACCCTTCTTCTTTATCCCGGACATGAAGTGAATGGTTCATTCTGCCATATGTTCCTGCCATGATGTACAACCATAGACCCAAAACATCAGAGGAAATTGATCATGGACTGAAACCTCCAAACCCATGAGCCCCAATAAACCTTTGCTTTTTAAAAAAAAAAAGATGGTTCACCTCAGGTGGATTTATAATGGAAAGCTGACCAAAGACTTGGTGAAGAGGCCAGATGTTCCTGGATCTCACATACACAGAAGGATGCTCCCTGGAGCTGTGATCAGAGTCTTGGTGGGCTTATATTATTACTGAGGGAGTGTGATAGGCCTAGTTTGGGAAATATGGAATGAAAGTGAAACAGGAACCAATTGTTGCTCCTGGAGTAAACTGTTTTCTGATGCTGACAGAATATTAAGATCAGGGCAAGGAGGTAGATGATGTTTCTTCCTCCAGCCTCACTGGTTCTCCTTGTGCTTCTACTAGCAGAGCCTGACTTCTCCCAGAGCATAAATGAGGAATCAATTGCAGCTTCAGTATCACAAAGTGAATTTGGAACCAAAAGATTATGACTTGATCATCACCATAATAAACATCAAATGAGCAAAAAATTATTAAAACCACAGCAATAACACTTGTTGATGAAGATGAAAATAAAAACAGACTCAGACTCAGTTGGGGTTGCATTATAACTTGGTATGATTACATTTGAAAACAATATGAGGTACAAAGCTGGAAAAATGGAAACCCTATAGTATAGAATACTTTAAAGTGGGTCCCTTATGCTCAGTTTGTACACAGAGAGATATACGAAGAGATATTTATGATCCTTTGCTATAGTAGTAAAAATGAAAGGAAATATAGGCTAAATGACCATACTTAAGTGAAGGAATAAATACTATATATTTGTAGTATGTGGCTCCTAAAAATGACAGAAATAAATATACATCAACATATAAATTATGACCAAATATGTTAATATTTTAATAAATATATATATATGTTGAGTATCCCTTATTCATAGAGGCAGGATTTGAACTCTGAGTCTTCACCAGTGCATGATACAGCCTATATTCCAATTAATACTGTAATTATAATTACACATTTTTTTTTTTTTGGTGCCGGAGATTGAACTCAATACCCTATGCTTGCTGACCATTGAGCTAAATCCCTAGCCCTATAATTATACTTTAAAATTAAAAGTAAACGTTAAGATATTAGTAGAAATTAGGAGGACTATCAACAGATGCCACTCATTCTAGTGATAAAATATGAACATTTAAAAAAAAAGTTTAAGTGTTACAAAATAAAAAATAGAATTGTGAAAATTATTGGTGCAATACAACTACATAAAAAGCTAAATAAATAAATCCATGTCTTGTGGGGTTCACATTTGAAACTATTAAATTTTTTTATGTTCAATTTTTCAATGGACCTAGAAATATTGACATAATTGTGCTAGAAATACAGGATGAAATTCTAACCCACAGTTATTCCATTGACACAACTGCCACCAAAATTCCAAAGATACAATTTATTTGAAATAGCAATCAAATCATAACATCTGGTAGAACTGTTCACTATTAAGTGCCAACTCAGGCTGAGTACTACAGTCACTTATTCAAAAACTGAAGAAAACAAAGGTTGATAAGACTATTGAAACTTTCTATTTCAGTATTAGTTTAAGCGAATATTGTAAGTGATGGTTGGTTTTATTGTTCTTTACTAAAATCCTAGTGATGTAATCCTTTGTTTTCTAAATCCTAGTGATGTATGAATTTTTTTCAGCGACCTGATATAGTTTAGAAAACAGAAATAAGTACTGAACTTTTAGTCAACGTGAGATAGTGAATACAAGTTTTGAGAATATTCTAATGCAAACACATAATAATGACAAATCATTAAATAAGAACATTAAAAGTTAACTGATATGACCATATTGAACACTGGGTAAGTAACCCTATCAAAGGTTGAACACTATTCACTCTAATCTCATTCTGGAACTGAAATCCTGCAGAGCTAATGGAAATTTAAAATGAACTCCTGTATACATAAGTCAGACACACACACACACACACACACACACACACACACACACACTCTTAAATGCAGTAGTAGGCTGGAACGGGGCTCCTGCTGTGATACAAGAGCTTGCATAGACCTGAAAGCTATATCTATTACTCAAAGCTACAGGTTAAACTAGCTGGATACAAAGAAAGGTTGGAGGAAACACACCTATCTTTTGCTAGACTGACTTTGAGCTAAAATAGGTCTGAGCTTCAGATTGTTCTCGATATGACCTAGGAAAAGGCATTCTGAACTGCTGGTTTAAGGCCAGCCTTTACTCTGTAGACAGGACGTGATGTGGGGGCCACGCAAAGACTTTTTCACGAACATGAGAGAAGCAGGTGAAAGACTGCATTGAAGTTCCAAACATTCAAAGAATGTCATGTATACGAGTTGCGGAGGTGTTTCTTATTATGTGTCTTCTTTTTGATACTCAATTCTAAAAAACTTTAGTGTACCCAGACTTTTCAATATTTTTAAAATATTTGTACTTTCTGAGTTTTGATTCAGAAATATTTCCCAGCCACTCTCTAATGTGTTTTATATGTAGAAACAAACCAATAAAGGGTTTGGGACTTAACTCAGTGGTAGAGTGCTTGCCTAGCAAGCCCAAGGGCCTGAGTTTGATCACCAGCACCCCCAAAAATAATTCTCTAAAGGAAGCAATAGTTAAAAGTCAAACTATTGGGCAGAGGGTGATAGTAGTTTTAAACACTCGTACAATTAGATAATGACAGTTGGAATTTATAATAAACTCAATATTTCAAAAATATTTTGTGCAACATTTTCTCTTTAGCAAAGAGTAGACTTCTGAATGACTACAAAAATCATGTACTTTCATAAGATTTACCTTTCAGGGTAATTTCAGCCTCTGTCCTATTTTCTAATATAAAACCTCCCAAATAAACTACAGTTAGTGCCCAATTATTCTTTTAAAAAGCTGTACAGCACCATTTTCTGTACAGTGGTGTACAGAAATGCCAGCTGCAAACATAAAAATGGCATTTAAAGACTACCCTATTAAACTTTCTTTCTTTTTGTTAATACTATTGAACACATACAGAATGAACTTGGAAATTCTGCAAATGTTTTGTAGCTATCAGAGGAAAGCAAGGTGTTTTGTTTTTGTTTTTGTTTTTTTCCTTAATAAATGCTATTAGTGTAATGGAAGGCTGGAATTTAAGAAAATAAACAGATCTTTACAGACTTTGTATGTTGTGAAAAACTGCCTGCAAACTTCAAGATGTTCAAGTTGCTAAGACTCCAGTCTTAATTACAGGAAAGTTCAAGGTAGCTTTCAAAGTGTTTTAAGGAAGGAGCTGCAATAGGTAGTCAGTGTATACTGGGCAAAGGCATACAGTTACCCATTTTTGTAAATAAACTGCAGGTACACCAAAGAAACAAAACCTTAGGACTTTCATTGAGCAAATGTTTAAATTAAAATATACTTCACTTGGATACCAGCATCAATTAGGATGTTAGGGCTTGTATTCTATTAACATATACAAAATGATGATAAAATTGCAGTGTAGGACAACATTAATTCTAACAAAGCACCTTCACACAGTGGAAGAACTTGTAAGAAGAATAGAAAACTCCCTTTAAAGTAAAGAGAAACGCTGTAAGGAGAAGTGTTGGAAGATAGTGCAAAAGAGGTAGGATACCCAAACACACTCAGAATGTAGCCTGGACCAAAACACAGATCTCCAATTTCTGGATCAGTGTCATTCTTGTTGACCCTACTCTACTAGAGACTATGTTCCAAAGAACAGCCAATATTTGAACAATATTCATATATCTACTTCCAGGTTTTTACAAGTCCTGTCATAGTTATATGAAATCTAAAATATCAGATTTTTACTCTATAATGAATTCGGGAAAAGTGCTTTTTCAGATAATTTGGATTAACATGAGAATGGTGCTTTTCCTGGATCTGTAAAACCCAGCTGGAAGCCAAAAGTCCTACGTAAGTTAAGTCTTACTTTTTATTTTCCAATGTTGATAAAATTCTTCCTAGGATCATATTCACCATTTAGCACGTACATCTTATCATCTTCAGTGATATGGCTTCTTTTTATGCCATCAGGCAATGACATTTCAATTAAATATTTCATGTGTATTTTCCTTCATAAATTACTCAAACCTGAAAAAAATCTTTACTTTGAACTATAAAACCGAACACATATGACTTTGTATCTGTGGCATATGATAAATATCCAATTTCATCTTTAGGTATTACATGCAAAAATTATGTCTTATGTCCCTAACTTAGTCTCCACAAAAGACAAATATATTCTCCAACATGAATTTTGTTTTGTAACTTTTATTGTAGTATACTTTCTGTTTTCTTTTATAAAAACAGCTGGTCGATGGTCACCTTGAACCTTAAAGAGAGTTAGTGAGATTGTATATGTCACATAATTTCACTATTTTGTCACTTAGCTTTACAAGTGATAGTCAAAGAACAACTTTAAATATTCTTTATGTTAATAAAAACAAAACTCATTCTATAAATTAGTTATTAATTTCCCTTGGTATGTAATTATATTAACCATGCTGTTGCAATAAAATTTGTTTTATTATGTTATTAGTAGTAATGAAAGTACATTAATTTTAGAGAATTAATCTTTTCTGTATAGTTCTAAAATTTTGTAACATCATATTTCACTAACAGAATTAGATAATGCAGAAGAGAAATGTCCTCTAAAATGTACGTCATCTGCTCATTAAATATGAAAATTTGAAAACAAAACTCCAAGACTAAGAAGAGTTTGCCATCATTTTAACCTGCCACTGTGTCCAAAGAAGAAAAAAAACTTAAGGAGATATAAAAGTCTACTTCTAAATATTTAGGGTAAGAAATACTGTGCCGTACCTTTTTCAGCCAATGAGTGAAGTGATATATTCCTGGAACCTGATGTAAAGGAACAGAATATTCATACTCATTACTAATACTTAAATGAGCTGCTCTTAGATTTAGTACAGCCTTGTGATGTGGGTTTTCCTAAGAATACACTTTTGACAGCCAAGTGTGTGGGTGCACTCCTATAATTTCAGCATTTAGGGGCCTGAGGTAGGAGGTTGAGGCTAGTCTGTATTATATGGTGAGACTGTGTCTCAAAAATAAAATTAAGCTAAAATAAACAAATGTATTTCATTAATTTGTTGTATCATATCATATATTCATTTATATTAATATTATATTCATGAATAATTTAATTTATTATAAGTGTATATTTACTTATAAATTTATACTACTTATGAAATCATTTTCAAAAAAAGAGAAATCATTTTCAACTTGTTTATCTATAGAAAATATACCTAAACATACATTTACTTAGACTATAACAGATATTATTCAATAAAAGCTCTCATTAACACAAAATGAGTTAGACCTGTGAAAGGAATAATGGATGGACATGTTAAAAATAATAATTTCATTAAAAACATAACCGTTTCTTGGTATCTTTTCAATTGTGAAAACTACATCTAGCTTAATCAGCTTAATTTTATCTCTCTTTTTTATTTTCAAGTACTATACATGTAGCAATACTGGGACAACAACACTTTTCTAAAGCCACCTATTTTGCCATGAATACATTCTTCCCTAATTATTTCCTTAACACATCCATTCACACAACAAATGGAAACAGAAAAACGAGTCATTCATGTTTGTGTTCTTAAAGAATATGCAACCAAGAAGTGGAGGCAGACATGTAAGCAATTGGTTGTAAAGTAGAGAGATGAAAGTTAATCAGTTATGCAGAAAATTATTCTTGAGATTTTTTAAAAATCTAGTAGGAGAAATAAACATAACATGAAGAAATTATCTGAGACCACTTGAATATGAATATGGTTTTGATTGAATGCAATATGCTGAAATGTCTGAAAGGTACTGTTTTTGTTTTGTTTTTTGATAGGAAAAAAAAGAACTTTAGAATCTCACAGAAAGTAATTTGAATCCTGGTTTTGATATTTATTTGTTGTACTACCTTTCAATTTACTATATATAAAACAAATACAACAAAGGCATAAACTATTTCTTTAAGAATAAATAAGATAATCTGGTATTGCTAGCACTGTGGTCCATAAACATTGGTCCCTTTGCCCCTTCAGTCCTTCTTCCTGATTATTAGTGCAACTATATTCAAAAAATGGAAGAACTGGGAGGTACAAACAAGGAACAACAAATTCCCCCAAACATTGCTATTAATAGGCTAAGATCTGGATTTTTCTGGATATACAAGCAGGTTTTTGATTAATATAGGAGAGAAGTTTGGGTATCGAACATTAATAAAGATGTTAGGACAGAATGTAGAAATCAGCCCGTTGTCTTCAGAAGTAGCAGTACAGTCACAGGAATAGAGTGGAACTGAATGTAGAGAAAGTATAGAAAATGAGTTTGAAATGTAGGAAAGGCTTTGTACCAGTTACTGGGGCACTCAGAGGTTTTTTTCTAGGCTCTTGAATTGGAAATGATAAATGATAGAAGAAATTACAAAATAAAATAGATTTGAAGAGTAACCTGCTAAGAATGAATCGGTGAGTTTGATGACAGGTCTTCAGAAACTTCACAATTGAAAATGCAATGAGTTTAAAGTCATGTATTCTGACAGGAGGTACAAAATATAAAGTAACCAATTGACTACGTGCCAGGTTAAAGATTGCTTCAAATTATCTGATACTCCTTCCAAGAAGAGGTGAAAAGTATGACCCTTCCTTTTGGATCTTTGTGAGTGGTGTGACTATTTGATTAACTGACTAAGGTAGACGTCATGTTGTACCACTTCCTAGGCTCAGATAAGAGATGGATGCCTTCCATTTATTGTCGCTTGGTACTTAGCTTCTAGACCTCAGTTGGCTTTATGGGACAAAGTTCACACAGGGACCTGGTAAGACCTTTGTGGAAAGGAACCAAGACCCCAAACAATAGTCCGGGCTCAGTGTCCAGGCAAGAGCATGGGTTAAATCACAAGACATGTAGAAGACCTTCTAGAAAAGTGGATGTTCCAATCTCAGTTGAGCCTACCCAGCCAAAGGTACTTGAAGCAGAGTTAACTGCTCTCACAGAGCTCCATGCAAATCGCAGTCATGAACCATATAAATAATTTTTGTTATTTTAAGATTACCAAACTATAAGGTGGTTTATTAAGCAGAAATAGACAATCAGAACAATGGTATATGCTAGATTTTGTGATGCACAGGGAACTACAGGGTCATAAGAGAAAGCTTCTGGAAATCATTCTGAGCTGAGACCAAAAATGTGATTAGATTTAGCCAAAAGTACTGGGAATCATAATCCAGGCAAAAAAGCCAAACTCAGAAACACATAGAAAGAAAAAGCTCTCATTTTGATTAGAGAATAGACTATGATGAAAATGCTAAAGCATAAGTCTAAAAAGAACTGGAGTATAAAATATCTATTTTTCTAAACAAGAAAATTAAAAAAAAATAAAATGAAGTCATCGAGAACATGGTTGTACCTTAAAGGTTTATAAAATGTGAATGATTCAACAAAGAAATCACTGGAACTCAAGGCTGCTTTTTCTTCTATTTGATGAGACCAAATTCTTCAAAGGCAGAGCTTGGAAAGAAAATAAGAACTAAAGGAAAATAATTTCCCAAACTCCTCTCCTGATGTACCAACATCCGGGAATACCTAATTACAAACTTTACATAGACAATATTCCATCTTTCCAGAAAGAGGAACCCAAAATTTTTGTTACTTTGGCCTTAGAACTAAGTAAAATAGTGCAATTATTTAAATGTGCTTTCTCTGGCCGCTCTCCTTGCCCCACCTTAACTTACATCCAACAGTTACCAAAAAAGAGACTAGGACATGGAAGAAACATGCAGACAGATATAATGGGAATCAGAAGCTAAAAATGAGATTAACGGTACGATACATAAGATCTGAAGGAAGAAGTCTGCAATATTTTTGAAGAAACACTACATACAGGCACTTGTAACATGCCAAAAGGCCAGCAAACAGCAGCAGCCATGGCATTGAGCTGTTAAGGGCTTTTGGGTTGTACCTCTTGTGTGTCTTCTGAGTTCACACCCTTCACAGGCAATGGCTAGAACCCAGAAATTTAGGTGTGATCCAACGAACAGATCCAAAAGTCCTGAGAAGGCTAGAAAAATTTAAAAGAAATTATCTGAAACTTGGTAATAAATGAAAAGGATGATTCCATGCTTTATAATCCTCGTAGAGTGTACATTTTATTACATTGTTTATCCTTTATCAGTACCTGTGTTTAATTATAGGTTACTCTTCAGTAGAAAATATAATCAAATAGATTATGATTTTGCTGCCCAGAGAGATCCTAGACAATTCTATTAGAAAACCTATTTTAGCATTCCTTTTATCAAATGAAAATCTATATACATTTCCATTATCACTGAATTCTTCTTTCAATAACTTTACCATCCTGACATTTCCCTTATTTCTCAAAATAAAGACATTTCTTTTGTTTTCTACGGTACTGGGATTGAATTTAGGCCTTGCACTGACTAACGTCCCCAGCCTTTTTTGAATATCTTATTCTGAGACAAGGTCTTGCTAAGTCATTATATTGTACAATTTGGGCTCTAACTTGTTATCCTCCTGACTACTTTTTAAGACATACTCAATATGTATTTATCCAATGAGTATCAGAATAGTGGTGTGCATGTGTGTGTGTATATGTGTGCGCACATGTGTGTGTGTATGCGTGTGTGTCAATGTGGGGGGTATAATGCAGTCCTGGGTATTAAAACTAAAGGCTCATGCATGCAAGACAAGTGCTTGACCACTGGGGCACATCACAGCTGTAAGAATAAACATTTTACCTCATTTAAAATTAAACTTTGAAAGTATTGATCAAGAGCTTGGATTACAATGATGTAGCCAAAATGAATGAGAATTAATATATGAAGATTAATTATTCAAAATAGAGATGACAGTTCTCAGTGCTACCTCATTTCTTTTCCCTCAGAACCTGAGAAGACCAGCTTAAACTGGTCACTGGTCCAAGAAGCAGACCCGAGCCTTGCCTCTTCTGAAGATTAGTAAATCTTGACATCACGATGTACTCTTGATGTCTTGAATGATGAAATTGTGAGAGCCCAATCTATACCATATATCCACATGCTATTTTGAAAATAAACACGTAGTAAAAATCTCAAACATAAAATTTTATAGAACTATGCCAGTAGGCCAAGCTCTTCTGAAAAAAACACTAAAATTTCTGAGTCGGATTGAACTGACTTGGGCCACATTTTCATGAGTTTTTCAGTTGAGTGGTATTCATGATCAATAGTAGATCAGTTAGAGAAAAAAATATTTTATTTTGTTTATCTCAACACAGTAGTTTTGCAATATAACAGCATATGGGAAAATATCTAACCAAGTAAAACGATATCCATCACAAGCTCACTGTGCCACTAGTTGAAGGAAAACTTCAAGACAAGAAATTAATCTATTGAGGCAAACTTTCTAAAAGAGCCAATCTTATGAATACAGTAGCTTTCAGACCCTATACTTCATGTAAATGACCATCTCCAGGGATTTGATGAGACATTGGCCTAAGCCTAGATGAATTCTTTTGAGTTAATTCAGGGTAAGAGAAATAGACCAAAGATCTTATTATGCAAACAGTTTGAGCTAGACATAAATTATATAGCTGGCTCCTCAAAAAGGATTCTTGTCATTTAAGCATAGTTATCATAAATAAATTATATATATTTAACTTTTATAATTAAAGTTGTAAATATTTATTAAGCTGTGAATTTGTCTAAATTTTACTTTGGATCTTAAAGAACCCTATATGTGCAATATATTACCTTAGTATTTTCAAATTCATTAAGTAGTTCCCAAGTTTATTGTGAATATAGGGATAAATTTACATAATCCTAGTTGGTCCTTTACATTTTTCCAGCTATGTTTCTACATAGGCTAAATAAATTTTAACCGTGAAAATTTCTAAATCACCATAATGGCTATGACATCTTTCTTTTTTTTATTATCATTATCTGCCACTGCCATAGAACAAAGGAGGCACAATTTCATGGGTAGACATAGATTCCATTAATTCTTAGTGAGCATATCTGTAACATTTATCAATGTAAAATTAACTTAGTAAACATGGGTTATGATAGCATTCACTAATATTTTGTGTGACAACAAAAATCTAAGTTATAAAGCATTTCTACGCATAGCGGAAGCAGAGGATTAAAAGAGAGTAAAATTTCTGATTATACACTTACTACTCAGGTTCCAGAATATTTCATCTTCTAAAATATTCCTTTTGGAAAATTATGTAATGCTATAATGTGTTTGATGCCTCAAGCAAAGGAACATATTGCTTCGGAAAAATCGGATTCAATTCGGGCTTCAATAACCCTTAGAATGCATCGATTCGTATGCAAGCTACACGTCAAAATCAGCCCATAAGCGTTATTCTTCTGAGGCTGGAGTCGCTCCCGGTGCACTCAGCCTCTGTGCTCTCTCCTCCTGCACACACAAATGAAAGGCGTTGGGATAAAATGGTAGCAAGCAAATTGTTTTTAAGGAAAATGTAATAAATTTTAGCGCTGTCTTTACAAAGTCCAAAATAAATAATACAACTTAGTTTTTTTTCATCTTCTGGGGAGAATGTGTGGCTTTCAACATTCTCTGAAAGAAATTTAACTCAGAGCTTAAAGGAAGGAAATCTCTTTGAAACATTTTCATATTTTATTATTTTTATCTTAGAAAATGTGACTAATCGTTTTTTACAGAAGGTTAGTGCTCATCCAATTTCATGGAGTTATTGGTTCATATCACAGATGTAAAAATGCAAGTGTTGGTTATTTCATCTTTTCTAAAAATACAAACCACTGTAGGTCAGAGTAATGGCATTTGGCTTATCTCTCAAATACAAACACAACTTGAGGACCACTGATGCTTTTGAGGAAGGAGGTGCCAATTTCTTACGTAAAACTATCAAGTTATTACTATATTCCTTCTATTGTATTTTCTCTAAATAAAATATTACCAACAATCACTGGTGTGCTATTTTTTAATTAAAAAGCACAAGTATTACTTCCTATAATCTATATATTTAAAGATTGATCCACTTACCCCAAAAAATGGTATTTAAGACTGTTAAAACTATACCAAATCATGCTTTATTAAATACTATTTTATTTTAGTAATGATTTATATGTAATAAGATAGAAGCCACTTGTGTGATTAATGAGAATGTGGTATGCATAATACATTCATATGAATAAACAAAATATGATTATAATGATAGCTATTGTTTTGGGTGCTGGGAATTGAACCAAGGAACTTCACACAGGCCTAGACCTTTATTTTTTATTTCGTCTGTTTTTTAAACCTATTTTGAGATAGAGCCTCAGTAATTCACCAAGTTGCCTAGGCTTGAACTTGTGATCCTGTTGCCTCGTCCTCCTAGAGTACTGGGATGGCAGGTGTGGGTCACTGCACCCAGGCTAAAAGCACATTTTATCAGATACCTACTTTGTCTTCCAGTTAGAAGCTTTGCTTGAACATTTTTTTGGTTCCTCATAATAATTAATTCCCCTCCTCTGGTGCTTTGCTTTCCTATAGACGGCACACTCCTTGATTCCTTCCTTCATTCCTTAATTTTGGAGCTGGCCGTACAACTTGCTTTGGCTGAGTGTTTTCAGATATGAAGTATGATATGTCCCAGCAGAAACGTTAAACATATTTGTGCTGTCTTTCTCCACGTCTCTGGCTCCTCCTTCACCATAAGACCCTCATGTTCTGGAGAGTGACTGTTCTTGAAGCCTTGGTTCTAGGGTCACAGACGAATAGAGCCCAGATGAGCCACTTAAACTAAAATAATCAGAGAAATTGATGTTAAGCCCCTGATATTTTAGGTTAATTATTGCTTCAGCAATAGTTAAATAATGAAAATGGATACTAGGAAGTGGATGATAATATATTTAAAAATACGTGTCTCCAAATTTGGACAGAGTGTTGAAGTAAATATTTGCAAAGGCTGATAAAATTGTAATAACTTGAAAGAGAGAAAACATACCTAATAAACTTGCTGCTTTGGACATAATTTTGTTTTTAAAAATGTTAGTATGAGGAGCATTCATTAGTTGCATTAGATATAGCTGTATAAGAAAGAGATTAACTTAGAAAACAATTGGCTTGTTTACAAAGGAATAAAAGCACAAAAAGAAAATCTATAATGTGTATTTTCAGAGTGGAAAGCTTCCTTTTTTTCTCCTCAATCAGAAAGAAAAAGAAAAAGGAAAAGAAAAAAATCTCAAAGATTTGGTAGTCACAAAACAAAGCTACGAGACTATCTGGGGAGGAGCAAAAATTCAATCAATGATGTGATCACTAAACATTTTGTAATGTTTTGTAATTGGATTAATGTAGTTTTATAGAATACTTATGACTGGACAAAATGGCTCAGGATAAAAAGACCAATGGCTTCTCACAGAAGTATGGTAAGTTTCTAAATTATGCATATAACTCCAAAAGACAAACATCCATCAGAAACTATTGATATGGTTATTAGGACCATAAATATGAATCTAATACATAAATAATCACAGAAATGACAAAGCTGTTAGTTTGTATTTTAAAATGACTGACTGAGATTTAAAACACCACTTTCTATTAAGAGTGTGTATAATCAAGGATAATTCCTACCTCAAGGGAGAGAGTCATTTTAATCACCCAGTAGAATTTCCAAGTTTCTAAGACACAATCAATATGTTCCTTCTTCACTGGGAGTAATTATAGCTTTATGTCACTATTCAGCTCTAACTGAAAACTGAAAGTACCTGAATCCCAAGAGCAGATTGGATAAGACCTTGAAAATGCCTAACAAAGAGAGTGTATTATTGGGGGGGGTTGAAATAAATATTTGTAATCTAGAATGTAAAGTATAGTTGAATTTACTGGTTGTTAAGCATTATTTGATCTTTCTCCACCATTGCTATGTTTTTATAAGAGCAGATTATCCTTTCCTGTCCCCCTGGATTTAGCCATGTGAACTGCCTAGATGTATACCTATTCCCCACAGGGGCAGGTGTAGTTTACTCCACTTGTCTGGTTTTTGCTTTTCACCATGAGAAAAAAAAAAACACGACTTTGAACAGGTGCCCTTTCAATCTGGGACACCATTGAGGACACTGAAGATCAGCAATGACCAGAGAAGCTACAGCTGATTTGACAAGGTCATGTTTGTTTGTTTTCCTTAAGCATTTTAGGGTTTGAAGACTCATTTATTAGCATACATGCATACATTATTTTATTTAAACTTTGTGACACCATGGGTTAGTCCTTATTTTATTTTCAGATGAGTTTAAAGTTATGTGCATAATCCCAAAACACAAACGAGCATCACAAACTATTGGTATGGCTATTAGGACAAGTGGCTATGGTTTAGAGGATAGTTTTTTAAAGTTTATATAGTGTTAAGAAGCAAAGATGAGTTTCATATTAAATCCTGAGTCTAAATCTCTGCTAAGTCCACTATGCTACTTGTAGTAAGTGGACCCTCCTACAGAGATCTTGGTGGTTTTAAGAGATATTCTCCCCACTCATGACTACTGTAGTGGTAACACAAGCCAGATAGTCCCCTTGAAAAAATTTTCTTCACTGGACAAACAGATGGCCAGAGTCTATTGCAGACTTTCCTACAAATGGTAAGAAACTTGGAAGTCAACATTCAGGTCCCAAGAGGAGCTGTCCTAGAAACCTGGACACTGAAGATTAACCCAGCTGACGTGGAATTACTCGCTCAAAAGGAAGAAGGCCATCTTAACATCTCACATACTGCTCAATATACACTCTAAAGGGACACTGCTCTAATCTGAGGCCCAAGAGCGTAGACATTTTTGATTTCCATTTATTTGGACGTCTTCCAATTAAGTAACAAATACAAATTAATAAAGTAACACATGGAAAGAAATATGGTTAGATATGTGGGTCAGGCCTTTTCTGTTGCCACAGGGTCTGCTACTCAATTCTTTGAAAGTGACTTGTAAGAAATCAGCTAAAAAGAAAGAACAAAACCAAACAAACCTCACTTAATAAATTGTTTTTGCAAAAGCAAAAATATGATCCAGGGTAATTCAAGTACCATTCATCTTTTTTTATTAACCTCGAAGCCTCCCTACTCATCTCAAGACACTTGCAGATACCACAGAAACATATGATATTGGAAGAAGATTGTCGTGAATTTAGAAAGAAGGAACACTTAAGTGGCCATTAATCTAGATTTCAGAATCCCCAGGTGGGACATTTTTTTCTCCTTCTGCAAACCAGTTTTACCAAAGCTTGATGAGTTAGCCAGTCCTTAGTTTCACCCTAGGAACTACCTTTAAAATTAAAATACAAGATCAGAAATTGATTTTAGGATTGACTTTCTCTACAGTCTTTTCAAAGACCTGTCACCTCTGATTATATTCAAGCTGTTGAAGTCTCTGGTAGGCTATTTTGCTGCCCATATCCCAGGGTAGCCCAACATCCTGAAAGCCTCATAACTCTCACCAAACCTTCAGATCTGTTATCTCACTAGCGAACATTTCTGGCAAGGGATAGATTATGTAAAATCCAGTTCAGTCATACAAAGTAATGGAAAGGGCATCTTTACCTTCTTGACCTCAGACCAGTCCTCAACCTTCCTTCTATCCCTAATCAAGATTCATTTTGAGCCAAATTTCCCTGAAGAGAATATAAAGTTAAAAAATAATTCAATTAGTCTTCGTACCTCACATGCTAATACAGTTACATTATTACTAAGTACAGAGCCTGTCATTATCCAAAAAAAAAAAAAAAGAACAAACTTATTCCACTGGTGTCCCATGGCCCCTGTTCCAGATGAGGAATGAGAAACTAAATCTAGAATAGACTTCATTTTCTAGTAAGGAGATTTTATCTTTATCTCCTTACCCTGGGAAATTCAGGTGAAGCAGAAATGAAATCTATAGATTTGTGTAAGATTGAAGAGCCACGAATTCCTTGGTGAGCCCTTGGCATCTCCTGGTCCCCAATCCAGCCTCAGTCGGATGCTGCAGCCCGGTTTATGGTGAGTAGTTGACCTTTGCTCAGCTTTCATTTCAATGCCATTTCACCTGCAGTCACAATTTCTTTCTGCATTTATATTTAAGAAAAGACATTTAATAAATACTCACATACCTAAAGTATGCGAAGTCCCTATGGATACTGCCCAAGTCCTTAAAGTCAATTCAGGTTCTGTAGTTCTTACTAAGTCTCCATTCTTGTCTAATACATTTGTGGTCTCTTAATTTGGAACCAGATTGAACAGAGTGATCTTATAGACGCCCTCATCCTTCTAAATGCACTGACTGAACAAGGTCACAAAACCTTCATATGTGTCTTTCAATAAGTACCAACCATCATTACTTACTTAGTCCATGAAATATCTCAGGGCGCTCAAAAACTCACCCAACCGGCCTTGAGTTAATTGTGTTCACTTTTCTTCCAAGAAACAGAGAATAATAACAAAAATGCTTAGAGGCAGATGATTTTTGCTTCCTACAGCCCTACCCAAGCCTTGATGTGGTCTCATATACAGACTGAGAAACTCTTCCCTGCCCTCCTAGACATTGGCTTCTTTCGAAGTGTTAAAGTTATAAAAACTAATAAATCCCAGCTCACAGTTTACCCAATTTTGCTCAAACCTTTTTACCTATATTGTTAAGTAATTAGTGAGATTTCTGCCAGTACTCTAGAACAACTGTGTGCCTCCCAGTTACATTCTGTAGAATATTTTCCTTATCATTTAGATTCTACAGCATCAGGCATACCCCAGGCCTTTTTTAATAGCCACAGCTACCACCCTAATCAAGAGCCGACGCCTTCACATTAGGCTCTTGCCAGAGCCTGCACACTGGCATAAGGGGGAGTGCCCTTATTTACGGACTTCAGATATGTTTTGGAGTCTGCCTTGTTGGCACAATGTAGAAGTTTTATGAATTCTTGAATTCGGAGGGTGCTCCTCTTTTTGATGGGCATGTAATTGCTGTGCTATTACTGGTGATTCATCTCTCACAGATATTACTCTTATTTTGATGCTCTCCAAAGAGAATGGCACTATAACTCTGGGCAACAATAGGTCTGACATGCTGCCAAATATGGGACCCTCATATCTTCCCTGCTTAGATAAAAATCCTGCTTCCATTTCTGACTAGTATCACCGACCTCAGGTAGATGCCTCACAACTGGATAAAAGTACCAGACGATTTTCAGAACAGGGGACTAAATGGACATCTCATGGGCCCCACCTCTTGACCTTTTTGGTTGCACACATATCCCATTAAATGTGACATATGTGCAATGACGATGCAATCCATAAGCTAAATTGAAATTAGTTTTGCCACGCTATTTACATATTTTCTAACCAAATTATTTCCCAGTGTACTACTTGAAAATTTTACCAAATTTCTGGTGGTAATATAGATACCCCAGAAAATTCGCTAAGACCCACATACCCTTGCTAGTGGAGTATATCATTTTACTTCTTGGTTTTAGACTACCCTCGTTTCTTGGTTATTGTTTTCATGGTTAGTGGATGGATTGAATATTATTCAAATAGGTGTGTTAATGTCAGAGCACTAGTAAAGAAACTAATAACTGAGGATATACCTCCTTTCGTCATTTCTTTATGGACTGTAGTAGACCAAGGACCTTCCTTTACAGCAGAAGTAAATCACTTGCTCACAAAAATTCTGAGCTGGTCATTACATTTCATACTTCCGGCCCTCACCAATTCTCTGGGCCAATGGAAGGTAACAATTTAGACATTAGAATAATTCTACAAAGAAAGTCTGTCAGGAAATTGGACTTTAATAGTCAGAAGCATTGCACTCTTCCTTTCACAAAAATGTGGAATAATTAAAATGTGCCACACAGATTGATACTTTTTGAAATTTTACATTATTTTATGCTTATGGACATTTTTAAATCTTTTCTTGTTGAACTGAGTGAGCATTATGGACACAGTGAAAGGTTCAATACTATGACTGGTTGCATATGAGAACTACTAAACTTGAAGCATATTATTGATAGATTTTAAAAAGTCATACTCTTCACCAACCAACGAGTCCTGCCTTCATGTTTGAGCAAGAGATCAAGTATACATCAGACTTGTAGAAGCAAGTATACACTGCCACCTTGCTTGAATAAACCTTATGCAATATTGTTAACTACCTACATGTCATAAAGTAAATGGAAATCTCTCCTAGATTCACAAGATTCATCCTAAACTACACCCAGATAGTCACTCCCAGGGCAATTACAAGGTTCTCTCTACAGGCGAACAGAAATTAAGGAGTTTGAGATTCTACTCACAAGCTCCCAACAAGAATGATACCATTATATGGACTAGTTTTTTTTCTAAGACTTAGACTAAGAACTATAGCCTCAACTATTTTCCCCTGAAATTTTTCTCCTTCTTCATTCAAATTAATTGATTCATTAATTTTTTTTTTAAAACTCAAAAATCTACTGTTTTTGCTTTAAACAACCACACCCATTTTATTCATTGAACTTGTAGAGACAGGGGTCCCCATAGGCAGGGAAAAGATAGGGTAAAGGCCTCATGAGACTTAGAAAGCTAGACAGCTATAATCAAATAGTTAGAAACATAAAGGTAGCCAGATTCCAACAGTCAGAGAGACAAAGGCAAAGAGATTGGTTCTGGGAAGGTCCCCAGGTAATCTGATTAACATAAAGAACACAAACTCCTCCTTTTGATTCTTACATCTCTGCATTACCTGGCCCTAAGCCAGCTACCCACCGGTAATTTCAAAGAAAAGTCACATAGCTATGAGAAATTGAGGCAGAGATAACTGATAAGCCCAGGAGCCAACCAGATTCCAAGGGCTGACCCAAAGGAAAAACCTCAATAAAAAGGGGCTACAACGAAGGGCCCGTGAGTATTTCGGTTTTGAATGCTCCCTACTCATCAAGTAGCTGTCTATCATCTCCTTTTCCCCCTTTTCACCACTTTTAAATAAATTGTCTTCTAAATAAATTGTCTTCTCTTAATTTAAATTCAGTTTCTTTAATTCTTTACTGTAGCTGGGTTTACAATCACTGGGAAATATATTTTCTAGCAGGACAGCAGCTCACAGTCCACCTCTGGACGTAACAAACTATTAGATAAAGATTCCCTGAATTAGTCTTTTCCTTCTGTTTCTCTACATAGGCTGTTTCTCAAATTGTACTTTGCTTCAACTAGTGATTGTGATGTTTTGACAATTCTAACACAAATCCAACACCTACTTCAATCAGTGTTGCCCTGGCAACGTTCATTAGTCAGACTTATTGTTGGTTATACCAACATTGATATAATGGAGAAGAACCTGAACTTTTCTTCTCTGTTAAGGCAAATAGCTGGCCACAACTGGCCAATGGATATGCAAAAGAGTGTGACATTCAGGAGAAGTTTAATAAAAATCACTCTACCTTTCCTTCTGGTAGGTCAATTTGAAACTGAAAAGACTCCATGGAAGATTATGGTCTACCCATTGCTTAGGTAAAGTTATGGAATGGGAATAGTCCCCTTTGCATGAAAACTGGATATGCCCCTTGACCCTTTCTAGGTACAATACCAAGGCAATGTTGTAATCAAACCCTAAGATTTGATTTCACAGATAAGGCACCATTAGTCCCTGAATAGATGTTATGAATGTGTCCAGTACTATTTTTTTTATAACAGAAGCATTTGTCTTCTCACAGAAAGTTACTCTTGGTTTGTGGGTCATGCTAGCAATTTCTAGAATCATTTCTCTGTTTAGGCTGCCTAATACCAAACACATGCATGTGGATGAATTTGGTCAGGGGATAAAAACCACTCTTTGGAACCATCATGTTCATACTCCTAGGAAGTCTGTATCAGATATCTCATAATTTGTTTTGCTGTTGTAGCCCCACCAAGACACATGCCAATGTGACTGATGCAGAGATTATAAAAGATAGCCAATAACTTGATGAGTCACACGCTCACTGTGGTTACACTGGTTCTTTGCTGCTTATTCATTCTTCTAAACTTTGCTCTCTCCGTTTTCAGATCCATCTTATAGCTTCACCATCAGTGTTTAATACTGGTCTTGTTATTTTATGTGGCAACAAAATATAATAAACACTTCCCACATAATTATGAATGTGTCCAGTACTATCCAGTGACATGTACGTTTAGTACCCACCCTCACTGGACATTCTACATTAAATATTAGGTAAATTACAAACATAGGTTCCTTTACACATAAAATAACACCACATATTTGATACATAAAAAATGCATTTGTGTATTGTGGCTCCAAATTTTATTCATTGATAAGGATACATTGTCCAAATTTCGGAAGTTATGATTTAGAAAAAGATAATCCTAAATATTTGCAGGGTAAGAGTACAAAGATTCAATAATATTGTGCAGTCTCTGGAAGCACTCCAATCAGAAGTTAATCTAGTCTGTATTGCATGCCAGAACTGTCCCATCCTGAAAACACCGATTGCCTACAGGGAAGAACCTTGGGCAGCCATTGGCAAACAATGCTATTTCTACATAAATCGGACTGGGCAAATTCTAATTTATGTCTTTAAAAATAAAAGGTTAACATTATCCATCAAATAAATTAGGCACAGAGTTTACTAGACTGACCTATTCCCACGACTTAAAGACTGGTTCCTTGTGGTAACAGGCATTGTGCATAGAGTGGTTCTTTTCTGCTTATTAGTTCTCTAATCTTCATTCATATCTGCCATTGGAGATCTATTTCACAGCTTCAAATGTGAATCTTCTCACTATACCAACCAACTCAGCTTCTGAAGACATTGCAAGACATCTTAAAATGGAGGAAATGTAGGAACCCACTCAGAATCCTTCAGTTGGTCAGAAGACTATTTTCAGTTGAAGACACTTGAAATTCAACAGATGCAGAAAAAAGCCTTCTAGAAGCTTCCCACCTCTGACTAAAACAGAAACTTGTGGGTAATAAGGCTGCCATCAATTCCCTTGACAGTGTAATTTTCCTCTTTGAAAGAAGATCAAGAATTAACCTACTCTAAATTTCTGCAACTATCATTTACATAAACAAACATTATCACAAATTTTCTCATCTATTTTTTCCTCTGGAAAAATCTACTTTTCTTTACTAAAGAAACATATTTATTCTCCTTATGGAATCTCTTTCTCCCTTTTCCTCTTCTCCTCGTAAGTTAGGAATATAAACTTCAAGCTTTTGTCATTTAAAGGGCTATTTCTTATGTAAGCTCATATATATATGTATGTATGTATGTATTTATGTATATATATGTATGTGTATATATATATGTATGTGTATATATATATATAATCTTTCCCTCTTGTTAATCTTTCTATTGCCAGTTTAATTTTCAGGCATCAGGATCTGAACTTGAGACAGCAGAAGAAAAATTTCTTCCCTAACATTACTATTCTCTGTCACTGGTGACCTAATTGAACTTTTAGTTTTCCCCTTAAAATTAGCATTTTTGTTTCTTCTCAAATTAGTGTCTAAACAATATTCCATTATATTTTATTCATAAATAATCGTGTGATACTTATTTTGATACCAAGAAAAGCATCAAGATTAGTAAGCCTGATTCTGGGGAAACATACCTTGTGCAGGTATACATTTTTTATTAAGCAGTATTGAAAAGACAGAAGCCCAGACCACACCGTCTTTCCCTCAGGAGACTGGTTTCTTCAGTGGGCTGGTGAAGTTGCTGCTCATGGTGAAAATCTTGCTAAAGGTTTACTAGGAAGTACTGCCCATTTGAAATATCTCTTAGCATTTATTCACTAGTATTTCAGAATTCTTGGATCATTTATTTCTTACTAAATATCTGAAAACTAAACTGTGAGGCTTTTTGTTTGTTTGTTCACTTGTTTATAGTATCTGGGAGGAAATCCTAAAATAATAACACATTTTAGTTGCAGTAACTGCTGATACCCTCACTGACTTCCCTTCAGTTTACAAGGTAAACTATAAAACTTCAGCAAAACTGGAAAGGAGAAGAGCCATCACGGCATAGGACTTAAAGGATTCTAGCATCTTATAGAGTCTACATCATTCTTTGATAAAGGAAAAACCACGCATAAAAGCATAATGTAATTGTTTGAAGAACACAAGTGATGGAAGTGTACAAGGTTACTTATTAAAATGTAGAGAATCGACAGATTATGGGATGTGAATATGTTCAAGTGGTTCTGAAATCTTGGCTACTGAACTGACTCTGAATCAGCATGGCACTTGGGCATATTGAACAAAAAAGTGTAGATGAGTACCTGAAACAGTACATTTCCTTTGTGTAAAAACACTTGACAACATAAAAGGATGAGTAGTGACTAAAACCTGACTCTTCAGTGTAGGAGACCACTGCATGGCCACAGATGAGAAAGGGTGATGCTGATAGTTTTCCTGACTGAGCACACCTACTGGAAATCAGAAGCTTGGAAGGTGACACATTCTATCTTTTGTAATCTTAAATAGGCATCAGGCCAGGAATGTTGAAAGCACAAGGGAAAAGTCTTTGAACAGATATTATTGTCAAGAACAGTTAGCTTATTTACTGTCATTAACTTACTATGACTTTGATTCACCAAATTATTTGGGAAAGGTATTGTGTTAGTCAGCTTTTCATTATGATAACAAACAACCTGAGATAGCCAACTTATAAAGAGATTAAAATTTAGTTGTGCTTACATTTGTGGAGATTTCGCATGACCAGTTGTCCTCATTGTTTTGGCTGTGGTAAAGCAGCATACCTTAGAGGGGAGTGCTTATTGGAATAAACTGTTCAACTTGTGGTGGCCAAATAGCAGAGAGAGAAGGAAGGGGCCGGGGATCCATTGTCTGCTTCCATAAGGTGTGGAAGACATCTAAACAGGACCCAACTCCTAAAGGCTCTACCACCTCCCTACAGCATGATGGACTGACCACAAAACCTCCAGTACATGAGTGTTAGGGGACATTTAAAGTCCAAACTACAGCATTTACAACCACTGGAAAAAAGAAAGAAATATAGATGGGATGAATGATCATAGTTCTAAAGAAAATAACGGAGCTAATCAAACTATAGGAGAGTGTGTGTGTGTGTGTGTGTGTGTGTGTGTGTGTGTGTGTGTGTACAAGGTCAAATGGGTTATCTCTGACAGGGTCCCAATAACTCTTTTTCAGCAGTAAGAGAAAAGTGATTCAGGGCCTCGGTAAAGCATGAACCCTTTAGACGCAGGTGAAATTACCTGTGTTTATGTAATAGTTCCAAATAGAAATACATTCAAGTTTATATTGAGTTGGGATCCCAGAATATGAGTCAACATCTTATAACCATATACCTACATGATAAATGGATATTCTATTACGCACTCACATCCTAACTTAGTATTCGGACTCATTTGACAACACAGTCTTATTCTTTCATTATTCTCAAGCCATCATCATGACAGTTTTATGCATTCAGACTCAAACTTGTATAATTTTCCCATCTGAATCTTGAATTTTAGTCTTTTATCGTCCTCCCAATTCAATAACTTTTGATATAACATGCCCAGATCAAAGGTATTCAGCTTTTCACTCAATAGTTGATTATAATAGTGATACATTCCTCAGTTGCTTTTCAAACAACCTAAATTTTATTTTAATATCTTCATAAATCATAAAAATAAATACAATTTATATATTTACAGACAATTTAAACAAAAATGCTACTTTCCAAACTACAACAAAGAATTTGATATTGCAGCATTCTTTGAAGAGTATCTTTTAAAATATTTGTTCAAATTCAATTGTGAAAACATTTGGTCCAAAATTTTTCTTTCCTGGGAGAGTTTTGATTACTAATTCAATCTTTTTACTTGTTATAGGTTTGATCTATTTCCTCTTTCTTCGAGTCACGTTAGCTAATTTGTGTGAAAAGTCTGACTGGGAAAGATTAGCTTTTCCCCCCATTGATTATGAAATCAGTTATAACCTTTTTATATATGGATTTTCTTATATCGAGGTATATTCCTTCTATACATACTTTTCTAAGAATTTTAAGCATAAATGAATGCTGGAACTTTGTCAGATGATTTTTCTGTATCTATTGATATGATCATTTTTCTTTCCTTTTCTTAATATGTCTCTATCAATTGATTTGTGTGTTTTGAATCATCTATGTATCTCAAAGGTGAAAGCACTTGGTTGTGGTGTATCATCCTTTTAAAGTGCTGCTGAATGCAGTTAGCTAACATTTTATTGAATATTTTTTCATATATGCTCATTATGCATATTGACGTATAGTTTGCTTTTCTTATAGATTTTGTTTTTGTTTTTGTTTTTTTAGCTCAAGGTGGTTCTGATCTCAAAAATGTGTATTTCTTATTTTTCTATTCATGTGGAAGAGGTTTAAAAAATTAGCTATTAGTTATTATCTAATGTTTGGTAGAATTCACCAAAAAACCATTAACACCTGGATTTTTCCCTATTGGGAACACTTTTATTACTCTTTCACATTCTTCATTTCTTAAGAATCTGTTCAATCTTTTTATTTTTTTCTTAATTTAGTTTTGGTAGGTCGCATATTTCTAGGAATTTATCCATTTCTTCTAGATTATCTAAATTATTGCATGTAATTTTTCATTCAATATTCATGTAAAAATGTAATTTTTCATTCAATATTCATGTAAAAATGTAATTTTTCATTCAATATTCATGTAAAAATGTAATTTTTCATTTCTTTTGTTCCCTTTTATTTCTCAAACATGAATAGTAATATCTCCTTTTCATTTCCATTTTTTTCTATTTGAATGTTCTCTCAGAATATCTAATGTTTGACAATTATTTGTCTTTTAAAAAATCAACTCCATATTGTTGGTCTTCTCTATTTTTTCAATTTCCTATTTTTTATTTCTGCTGTGATTTTTTTAGTCTCTCTTTCCTCCTAATAATCTCAGTTTTACTTTGTTATTATTACTACTATTCCTTGAAGTGAAAGTAAGGTTGTTTATTTAAGGTTAATTGCTAATTAACCATTAATTAACTTCATTGTTAATGCAGATGTTCTATAGGCACCCCTCTTGTGCTTTGGGAGTATGCAGTGGGTTTCAGTACACTGTATTTTCATTTTTTTAATCTTGATATTCTTTGAAATTCCTCTTTGACGCCGTGGTTGTTCAACTGTGTGTTTAATTTCCATACTGTTGTGAATTTTCCAGTTTCCATGGTTTGCAGTTTCAATTTTCTTCAGAAAAGATACATGTAATGATTTCGACCTTAAATTTGTTGAGTTGTTTTTTGAGCTATCCTGAAAAAAAAGTTCCTTGCACTCTTGCTCTTGGATGTAAAAAAAAAAAAAAAAAATATATATATATATATATATACACACACACACATATATACAGACACACATATATGTACACATACATATATATGTTTTAGGTCTATTTATTCTATAAATTTTAAAGTCAGTAGTAATGTAAACAAAAATGAAAATAAACCAATTATTTAGTTATTGATATTCTATCTGAATGTTTTATCCAATATTTTAGGTGGGGTATTGAAGTCTCTTACTATATTATTCTGTTTGTCATTACTATAAATGAAATACCTGGAATAGGATAATTCCATAAAGAAAAGGGATTTATTTAGCTCACAATTCTGAAAGTTTAAAGGCAAGGTCTCAGCATTGTCTTGCTTCTGATAAAGAACTCAAGGTGGATGGTTGATAGCATCACAATGATTGAAGCATGTGTGGAAGGAAGTAATCACATCTCAAAACAGGAAGTTGGGAAGTGTTGGGGCCCCATAGTCCTTCCTGAAGTTACACCTTAGATTGATCTAAGGACCTACTGCTAGGCACCACCTCTTAAGTTTTCCACACTATTGTTGCCAAACTGAGAACAAAACTTTCAAAATATGGGTCTTTGAGGGACACGTTACATCTTACCCAAACCATAGTACATACTATTATAATATTCCTGTTAACTTCTGCCATATGATCTGTCATTATTTGCTTTAGATATTTATGTGCTCTGATGCTGAGTGTACATGTTCTTATAATTGTTACATCTTTCCATTGTAATATTCCTTTTGTCATTATAAAATTATTTTCTTTGTATCTACAGACAGCTTTGGGTTTAAAATCTATTTTGTCTGATTTAAGTATAGTCAAACCTGCTTCCTTTTAGTTATCTTTTGGATGAAACATTTTCAACCTCATGACTTTCAAACTATGTGCATCTTTATATTTAAAATGTCACTTACAGACAGCATAGTACTGAATGCTATATTTCTTTTTTGTTAACTTAGTCCTTCTATGCCTTTTTACTGGAAAGTTTAATACGTTTATTTTTATGGAAATTATTGATCAACAGGGACTTACTCTTGACAATTTGTTCATTGTTCTCTATTTCACAATTTTTCACATTTTCCCTCTGTGTGTGTGTTGTGTGCATGTTTACTTTGGCTCTTTATATTCTGCACATCTACTATCAGTTATTTTCTTTGTGGTTTCCTCAAGGTGTGTATAAAATGTTGTGTAGTCACACACCGTAACTAGTATCTTCCAGTTGAAACTTCCGATTCATACTGATAATGACCTAATTTTAATTATGTACATGAAACGTTTACTCATTCTTCCCAAGTTCGCGTTGGAGTAGATTGGTTTCTCCTCCACAGAGGGAAGCTGTGGCCAGAGAATTCATCCTACCTTTGGATTCGGCGTGCAGACATAGTGCGGTGGCAGTCGCTGTGTGTCAGGCAGAGGTCTGCACAGAAAGGCTATGAAGCCGGAATCGCAGAGCGTGGGCAGTCATGGAAGCCACAGAAGTAGTGTCTGGGATGTGGCTCTGCTCACTGAGATAGCGAGTGGCACGAGTGGCACAGTTTTGCCACCGGGGTCTGGCGCCGGAGCGTGGTGAGAGTGGCTGTGGGTCCAAAGCACAGCGCGCGGCTTGCTCGCTCTAAGGCCGGTGCCGGCGTGACACACGGTGTATTTAGAGTGGCCGTGGAGCCGGGTTTTGTAGGACAGGATTGCCTGCTGTGACCGTGGCTTCGGGTTCTGAGTTTGCCAAATGTCACAGGAGACAGAGGGAGAGAAGGAGAGGCAGGGATTGTGGCTCCGCGTGACACGGCAGCATCTTCTTTTCTGGGGCTCCGAACAGCTGCACTAGCTTTTGCTGCTGATGTGCAAAGGACATCTGATGTGCAAAGTGAGGACACTGACGGCCCTTAGAGACTGTGGTGGTACCTCCTGCGTGTCTCATGCTGACAACCCTCTTTTTCACTGTTTCCAGCTTTCTCCAGACATCCCAGCGATGCTGATCTGTCTAGTGAGCTGTGTGGAGCATACAAAGCAGGTCCTGCGTAAAACGCTTCAAATGCTTGAGCTAGAGGAGCCGGTCACTTGCCGTGATAGCTTTTTCCTCATGAGGGAAACTCATAAGCTGAAGAATACGCTCCCACTGCTGAACTGTCCTACGCTGGAAGACGGGATGATGGAGACAAAATTCAACTCTTGCTGTGATTCCTTCTGTGCTGTTTTCTCCTCCCTTAGTTCTTTGCTCTACTGTGTTTCTGTAGTGTCTTCACTGGACTCTTGAGTTCACTCGGGGCTAATTTCATTCACAGAAAGTTGTCTAATTGTTTTTGTTTGTTTTGTTTTGTTTTGCAGGGGATGTAGGGGATGAAGGTATGGAGTACCTTACCCACTATCTTGCTGACGTTGTTTTAATAATAAAAGTTGGATATATACTACAACGTGGAAGAACTTTGAAATCATGCTTACCAAAATAAGCCAGAATAGGATAAATGTATTACAATTCCATGGGTCTCAGGTAGCTGGAATAGGCAAATTCGTAGAGATACAAAGCAGAATAGCGGATACCAGGAATGGGGAGCAGGAAGGGGGCAGGGAAAAAGAAGAAGTTATTATTTATCGGGTATAGAGTTTATGTTGAGAACAATGAAAAGGTTGTTGGAATCGATATTAGTGATGAAACACACCATTCTGGATACCTTTACTGCCACCGAAATGTTCATGACCAAAATAACAAAGAGATCGATCACTACTACGTAAATACTGTGAGAAAAAAAAAAAATTGAAGTACTCAGAAGTCCAGGAATATTTTACCATACATAGAGTCCATGTCTGTTTCTACTTTACCTTCAGGGAGCTTACACTCCAATGGGAAAGATAGTATTTATAAGAACAAATTTGGCTTGGTGACATTCCTGAGCACAGTTAATTCTAGATTGACAGTCTCTCCTACCATCTCAATCTATTTTGTTTTCCTGCCACGCCTTCTCTGCTTTGTCAGGTGACTATGGGGATGAAGTATTCACTTGTGTCTCATACTCTTGAGCTAATCCCCATTTTGACCACTTTCCTCCCAAAGCTGTCATTTGAGATAGTGATTGTTCTTGGATATATTACCCTGTAGGATCTTTACCTTGCCATGTCTTATCAGAACCTATCAGAGTGAAAGAAAAAATATTTAACTAGATATGGTGCCATGAAATTAAATTTTCTTATTCTGTCAGAAAAATAGTTCAAAGAGGGTCACAATCATAGATGAATACTTTTCCTGTCAACTTCCCAGAATCACCTTCTTATATTATTGACATTAGTGGATAAGACTCAGAAAAAATGGCCTCATAGTAAAACACTTTAGGAAGTGTTTAGAAATACATTCATTGGCTGGGGATTTAGCTCAGTGGTTATAGTGCTTGCCTTGCAAGCACAAGTCCCTGAATTCGATCCCCAGCATCCAAACAAACAAATAAACTATTCATTTTCCTAGTACATGAGGGACAGTATTATATGCTTTGGAAAATTCGCATAAGATTTTGTGTTTTGCTAATTCTGAATGGGATAATAATAGTTCTAAAACAGCTCATAAGCACATGAACTCTGCAGATATACTGTGTCATCACACTATGTGCTTGTGTTTACAAATTTGTTTTCACTTTTAAGGCTACACCGTATTCTAGAGACCATAATAGGCAATGTAGGATGACAGCATGCAGGTGTTTCAAATTTCGAAATAAAATTATATACTCAATTATTTTGGAAAAACAGTATTTTGCTTGTTAAGGAAAATTTAAAAATCTTGCTGGGGATTTAGCTCAGTGATTAGAGTGCTTGCCTCGCAAGTGCAAGGCCCTGAGTTTGATCCCCAGCACCAAAAAAAAAAAAGAAAATTTAAAAATCTCATAACACATACACTAAAATAGGGATTGTTTTGGATAAGTAAACTGGAAACGATATATGTCTTATTAGAAGAAAGTATTTTATTTATATTTTGGTTTATTATACATTTGTTCAAGGAATAAAAAAATGCTTTGTTTACTCTTCCATGCACTATGCTATATTTTGATAATATAACCTTTTAATAATATGGTCTGAAGTAAAAGAAACATGTTGGATGCCTACTGAATTGTTAAATGTAAGTTACAATTGTTTCAGTGTAATTTTATTGATAATTGTATTAATGTATAAGTTTATATAATTTTGAACCCTCAAAAGCTTTCATTTATACTTCTCATTTGCATTTTAATCATTTACAGTCTGATATTAGTAACTTTTCAAAATATATTCTATTCTTCTGATCAGTAATACATTCATCAGTATGGTTTTGCGTAATGAAATCCTCACTGCAATGTATTTACTCAATAGTTGTTGATTTGAATGTACATTCTAACTCTATTTATGAGAATATTTAAAAGAAATCTCCCTACGCATGAAAGAAAATATCTAGGTTACATTAACTTGGAAATATTAATATGGAATCGATTTTTAAATAAGGAAAAAATATTTTATTTGTCCAAGCTTTTTATAGTATTGGGTGCTTAATTTGCTTTACTACAAATGTTTATATAAAATATATTTTTAAAAATGTTTAAGAAAATAGATTATTGAATCTGCCCATGAGAAATGCTGCACCGCAGCAGTGATTTCTTTCACTGCAAATTGCCCAGCATCTATAGGAAAGCCCAGTAAATGTTCAATAATATTTCTTTAACGGAGCTATTTTTAATTCAATAGGATTTGTTTAATGTAAATTGTTACTTATTCAATATTCATTTAAAGAAATAATATTTGAGTAAAACATATATATTTAATATTAAAATTCCTCACTTCCTTTTAAAAAATCAATAAATCTAGTTCATGACCATATTCATATAACTTCACTAAGGAACACAGAACATAAAAATTTGATATCTAGATATATTCACGCATATAGGCCCATTCACACACACACATACAGGCACACACACACGGATTATTTTAAGGAAAGAAATATTTTGATGTAATGTCATATATCCCAAAGCAGATACACAATTAATGGCAGCTTCAGTGCCCTTCTTGGAATTTGATCACATTGCTGTAAACTCAGGAGGAGTTTTCTGGCTGAGGATGACTGCTTAACCTACTTATCTCTCCTTTAATCCTAAATATCATTAAAATAAGAGAATGCAGGCTGGGGATTTAGCTCAATGGTTAGAGTGCTTGCCTAGCAAGCGTAAGGCCCTGAGTTTGATCCCCGGCACGAATAAATAAATAAATTAAATTAAATAAGAGAATGCATGTTAAAAATAAAAATTAAACATAGAAACATTCTAATGTCCAAATTCAGAGCCCACATTTTAAACCACTATTTACATACTTCAGGCTTCTGAAGACCTTACTTGTATCATAACTAATCCTTCTGTGGAAAAAAATGATAGTTTCACATCTGAGGGTCCCAATTAGGTTACAGGTGTTATTAAAGACTTAATGTTTTGGTCCCTTCAAATTCTTATGTTGAAATATTTAACCCCCTCATGACGGTAATAGAAGTGATTAGGTAATGAGAGTGAGACCCTCAGGATGAAATCGGTGCCCTTATTGAAGAGCTCTCAACTTCTTTTCCCCACAATGTAAGTAAACCAAGAAGTCAGCCTGTAACCAGAAAGAGGACTCTCCCCACAGGCTGCTACCCCATTTCAGACTTCCTGTCTCTAGAACTTTGAGAGATACACTTCCATTGTTTACAAGTCCCCTAATCTATGATGCTCTGTCATAGCAATCCAAACTGACTGAGGTGGGCATAGAACATGGAGTTGACATCCTTACTCTCAGGAAAATGTGAAGTAAACTAGATTTGCCAGAATTCTTGGATCTGCCTTTTTCCAGAAGTACTCCCTGGAAAGCATAGAATAGTGTAGGCAGGTGGACACTTGCTGATCTTAACAGATAATGAGTAAGGTAGGTATTTGCTGGCACTCCTCAATACCTGGGCGTGGCCAAGAAGATGTTCTGTTTCCTACAGAGCTTCTTGACCAGTGAGATACAGAACCTATTACTGTTCATAACCCACAAGGAACTGGTGACCCTGCTGAAGGAGTTTGGGTTCCGAGGTCTTACAGGACAGTCCAGAAAAAAAGTCACAGTAAGGTGAAGGGTTGAGTAGGTGAGCTGTCTCAGGATGCACACAACTATGAGTGGCATCTCAAAAATCTCTATGTTACAATAGACTGAAGATAGCGGGGGTCTACGCTCCCTCCTGTTGAACCTAGATGTCTCTGTGACTGCTTCATCAACAGCATGGTGTAGTTGTGATATCCCCATTCTGGGGCCAGGTGATAAAAGACTAATAGTTTCCACTTGCTATAGCTTGGAATACTAGCTCTTGGAACCCAGTGATCCTGCTGTAAAAAGACCAAGAGACCCTGTGAAGAGTTTCATATGTGGTTAAACCAACTCCCCCAGCTAACAGAGCCTGGATGAGCTTCCAGCCAACAACCAAAAATGAGCAATGACTGCTTAAATTGCAAACAGATGAGAAAGCCAAATGAATTGTGTAGCTTTAAGCCACACTGTTTAACAATGGTACACCTTTCCATTACGAAAAAAGCGCCTAACACCCACAATTTAGGTTCATTTTGGCTCACCACTTCAGAGGTTTAGTCCATCGTCTGCTGTCTCCCAGGCGGGAACATCCTGCCAGAAGGGCATGGTAGAGCGAAGCTGCTCTTTTCATGGTGGCTGGGAAACAGAGCACAGGACAAGAGCCTAAGAAAAAGAAGCCAAGAATCGAACATCATCCCCAAACTCACACCATCATTACCCTCTTCCGCTCACTGTGCTCTACCTCCTAACAGTCCATTCATCTGTGGACACTTCAGTGGGCTAAATCATTGGTGACATCAGTGTCCTCACAATTTAATCACCTTTCCAGGAGTTTCTAAACCCAGTTAGGCTGGTAATCGAGACAAACTGACACAAGTGGCTTACTGTGAAGCAATAGATAATAGTGCTATCTAAACCTGTCCCAGAGTAATTTCCCAGAAGATGCACAAAACTCTGCAAATAAATTTCATCTTTCTGTGAAACCATTCATAAAATGATTTCAGCTGTGTTAATAATACATTCACATTAAAAAATTATCTTAATGTATTCATCACTAGAAGAAAAATTATGTATATATTTTATTTTAAATTTAATCTTGTTTATATAAAGTTCAAGTGTGCAACTTTGAATGCTTCTAAAATAGAGTATTTTCAACTACTTGTGAAATGTATCATATTCATAATTGAAATTATTTTAAATCGATTATCATGAAAAATTTAATAATAGTCCCGATATTAAAAAATACAAAAACAACCTTATGTTTACAAACCAAAAAGTGTTACACAACCTAATAGTTTCTTTAGCAATGCTTTTATTCTATTTTTAATGAATGTATAATATAAAGATAACTTTTTTACCAAACTGTATATGAAGATTCACAGATTGCTTCCTATTTAATTTCATATACTACACTGGAAAAGTTTACAAAACACTAACATAAATTGTCTTTATTTTAAAGCTTACAAAACACGCAGAGTAAACTTAAGTGCTTAACTTCAAATTACAGAAACTATAATTTCTAGAAAGAACTTGAAACTACATCTGTTTAAATTCCAAGCCCATTCTCTTTATGTTGTGTTTAATAATACCATTATATTACTAGTTTTTGGTAACTCATGCATCAGATTTGAAAATAATTTTTCTTGTTGAGCCTAGATTTAGTCAGTATCTTTGCAGATCTAGCCATCTTCTGCCCCAGATCGATCTGAAGCCCATTAGGCAGCGGAGGATTTGACTCTGCTTAGTTTTGATCAAAGTCTGTCACAAACACATTCAACTTAGGAATGTAAGGTAAATCCACAAGGTAATGCTGCTGCATTTCACAGTGTTAAACCTGGGATTGGAATAGCTTTTGTGTGAGCTTTGTTAACTGTAACAAATAACTTTTATTTTGAGTATGCCTCCTCCAAAATAAAAGTAAACCCCCCACAAACACAAACTTTGATCTTGTCAAATCGATTATAAATTAAATTTCTGGATAAAAACACATAGCTCATATTTTCTCTTTTATTTTTCTCAAGTGCATCAACTAATAATAATTCAATGTAGCGACTACATTAATTATGATAAACCTATTCTAAAACATCTAATCACTGTTACACACTTTTGGAAACACCATCTCTTTCTACATTTATTCACTTCCACTATCCTATGTTAGAATTACTGATTGTTGATGCTGATAGTGTTTATAGTGGTAATGGCAGCTAGGTTGTGTATAAGTGGTTGTGTGTATGTGCTTCTGTTTTCTGATTTATCATCCATTTTGTTTTATTTGTATCTTCGCCAAGTCACAAGTAAGACTTAATGAATAATAAGCAAATACATTTTCTCTATTTATCAACAACACATTATACATATTATACATTATGATTTGTGAAAAAAAAGCATGGTGAGGATTGGGGAATTTACTACAGATTGAATCTGGAGACTTCCAGGGCTCAGGAGAACCTGGGGGTCAAAGGTGCGGTCCCCACAAAGGCTTTTCTTGGGAGAAGGGAAGAGCGCAGCATATTTTGCCAGTAGACAAAAGTTTAAATGGGAGAGAACAATCACTTCACGCTCTGCCCTAACCAGAGCTTCTCTCCTGGACAAGAAATTACTGAACCTAATTTTTCAAAACCCTTTCAAAGTAGGTCTCTGCTAATATCAAGCTGAGATTGTTTTCCGATAAGATCATTAAATAGAAATATTCCACCATTAGTTGGAAGAGGTAACAAGGTTTTGCACTGGGAAAAACTTCCATTGGCTTAAAAATTGTATGTATCGAACTACCGTCAGGCTTAGTGAGAAAATGTATTACATTGTCATTAAATTGGCCACAGTTGGAGAAAGAACACTGACAACCTAATTAAATTTATTAGATTCATGATAAGAAACTGCATGACATTTTTGTAGCAAAAATCTTTTCGGGTTTTCAAACATTTTCTAGGATGAAACTACCCCAATAGCTTTAAAAAGACCAGATGAAACAAAAGAAATTTCATGAGTTGTAATTAATACTGATGTTAAGCATGCAGAAAAATGAGATATTTTGATGAAAGAAAAGTAACAGCTGGACAAAATGCAACTGGTTAAGGGTAGATAGCAACAAATATATCAGCCAGACAGATACAACAGTAGCAAAAGAAAAACTTTATCACCCTAAAAATACAAACTAACATAACACTTTTGTTCCACCCAATAATTAGCCTGAGTTTGAGCATTAACAATAGCACCAGAGCCTAAAAAAAGCCTAGGTGACCAGAACTTAATACAACCAACAGAAAAGTCATGATATTTCATAAAACAGGCCCCAATAAATGTGATCATCCTTATGGAAACCATGTACAAACATGTCTAAAATTTCTGATAATGATTATCATGGAGAATGTCCAAAAACTGCTATGATTATCAAGATAGTCAAGGCATTACCAGCATAGTTATTGAGGAATAAATGCTTGTGTTTGCAAAAGAAACATTATAAAAATGATACATATATTAAGAGTCCAACAATGAATATTCAAGAATGGTCTACTCACTTTAAATATAATAAACATTGCTGGTACATAGAATTCTGTCTAGATTTTTTTTTGTAATTACTGTATTTCCCATTCTTTCTTTCTCAAAATAACACCTCTGTTATATATTTGTCTGTTTTTCACTCCATATAAATGTAATTACATTATATTACCTTTGCCTCTCTAAAGGTAATAAAATTACTTTGTTGAATACTGTCTTAAGATTAATTCTTGATGGCTTATGTAACTGTATTTCATTCATTTTGATACAATCCATGTACTTATTCCATCTAATCTATTTTACTGGTGAATGATATATTTTTATAGACTTTTCAATGACAGTGTTTCAAAGTTATGCTGGTACTTTGAGCCTTTTTGTGCACAACTCATGGTTGATGTGTGGAAGATTTTCTTTATAGTGTATGCCTTGGAGTGGGATTACTGAATGATTGAGTCTGTGCACGTGAAAATTGACAACATACAACAAAACTTATTTCAAAGAATGGTTGTACCAAGGTGTCCCTGGCAAGCTGTATATGAAGAAGCCTAATGTGTGGACTGTACCTGGTACTGGTGAACATTTCAATCGTTCCTATTCTAATTAATATGACCTTTTTCTTATTGCACATTTATTTCTGGTCTTTTAAATAATATCATATAGGATCTGTTTAATAAACATTGTGTCATTACTTTCTCAGAATTAACCTTTTTATCTTTTTCTCATTTTCTTGGGCATTGTTAATATACCTCTTAATGATTTTTAGGGATTCTTTATGTAACTCAGTATTGATTCATTATGGTTTATCAGTTCAACATTTGTCATTTTACTCTGTTTTAGCTTTATTTATTGCTTTTGAAAACATTGCAGCCTTGTTTCTAATGTTTGAGTGTTCACTCTATCTGACATTAATTTATAAAAATTGTATGACGTATGTATCAACTGTTACGGATATCCACAAGCAAGTACATCAGCACTATGCATTGGTTTTCCCCCCACAGATCTCTAATTCCTGAAAAATACAAATCATATCTTTCCTATGTGTATGGATGTGTTTCTTGGTTTTCTATTTGGCTCTATTTATTTATTTATTCATTCATTCATTCGAGGGTGAAGGCTGAAATTACTATGGAATTCTTGTAAATATTATTATTCAATATTGCAATTTCTCCCATTGTATTCAGGAGCATTTTTGCTGGGTTTATGCTTTCTGTATCTATTTTAGAGTTAGTTTGTTAAGTTCTACAAAACATCGTCTTAGAATTGGGTACAAATAGTGATCAATTTCACAAAATCATTTCCATGAAATAAATGTCAGTGGGTTTGGACTAAAGGGTATGAGTAATTAGTCAGAAACACCATACTAGTTATATATAATGTAGGCCAAGCAACAGGAACAAATTTTACTTTAGTTAAATTTGTGCCTGAGGCAAGTAATAGCTGTGAAGATGAGTCAATTGCCTAAATTGTCTTGTTCACCTGCTCAACCATTTCTAATCTCATTAGATAATATACTACTCTAGGCCCCCAAACAATGAATTACATAAGACTTCCTTCTTATCTTCAGCACCTGCTTATCACTCCATGAACTGAAGTTTTATTAATTCGATCAACTAAATATCTCTTCAGTCAACCAAATATCTCTAAATATCTCTTCTTTCTCTAAAACATACCTGTTTTTCCTCACTTAGTTTATATCTTACTTTACTTTGGGCTCCCAATATGACAGAACATGTTTAGGAAGCTATTTTCCTCTGGTTCTTTTGCCTTCTAATCACAGCCTTCTTCCATCGCTGCTGGGGTCATCTTGTGTACCCACATGAAGTATCTGATAATACTAATCCCTGCTTATGGTATACTAACATGTGGCAACTTTTACAAAACAAAGATCCAAAATCCTTAGACATTTGTTAAAAATTTTATCAGAATATGTCAAACAGTCTAACTTACTGATCTAGAAATATGGAGCTTTCATATCTTAGACTTGTGAAACGTTTTCACACTTTTGTGTCATTGCTCCTTCCAATCCCTGTTCTTGGAAAGTCTCTTTAATTTTTTTTTGAATTTCTACTCATCGTCCAATACTATTATCTCAGAAAGGACATCTTTCTTGGTTTTTGGGTAGCCATTCCTTTACTTGGCTGCCTCTTCTTGTGCAAAATTCCACTTTTGCAATTATTACAAAAATTACTAGTTTATTCACCTTCAGTCCAAATGCAATGTGAGATTATTAAGAATAAAAAATTTGCCTTATTTTTCTATTTTCTCTTCCTATCACCTAGGACAATGCCTGGCCTATGATGAATTTATTAAATAAAAGGTGCATGATAAAGGTGCTCATAGTAATCATAATAATTAGAGTGTCTCATTTAATCTCTGAAGCTCAAATCAACATTTTTTGACAAAAAGTTATTCACATTTTTGGTGTTATGTATTTTCTCGAATGCTTAGAGAAAGAGAAAGACCTCAAATTATTAACTCTTTATATATCTAATCATAGAATGAATAAAATATTTGTTTCTAACAATTTTGGTTATATGATTTGCTTGTTTTTCCTTCTCTCAATATTTCTGGTAAACTATTTTCAAGCAAGAGACAATTTAAATTTAAATCTCTCCTTGTCCTACCTCCTAATGCAGCCTGATACCATCTTTGCAACTGCAAAAACACAGAATGAATACGAATCTTACTGCTCTTAATTGTCTGTTGAAACTAAGGAGTCATGGCTTCCTTAGAAGAGCCTCCATTCACAAAATCCAGGTCTGCCTGGAAGAGAGAGTGGTTATCTTCCCCACGTGTTAATCAATCCATGGGAATTATGATAAGGCTAAGAAATACATCCACTAGGCACGACTTTTATATATTAATATTAACAAGTAGAACCCCTCTCTGGTCCCACATTCTGGAATGCTTCCTTGAAAAATGTTAAGCTTTTCGTCAGTGTTCGTAACTCATCAACCTTGTAGTGAAAACTAGGCATGGACCTATACAAGTTCTATTCTGGATTTTCCTCTGGGGTGATTTTCGACTCATACTCCTTCTCCATGCCAGGGTTACCAGAAACTCGGAAAACCCCCAAGACTTGTTTCTGTGAGACTTTGCAAGTATCAGTGACCATGCCCAATTCTAGGATGTCAGCCCTGCAAGGGAATCCCTGCTTCTGTTTCCTTCCTGTACACCACGGGATTTTCCTGGAAGCCACAGATTCCGTAGGGATAAACCTACCACCATGATTGAGCTTTTAGTCTTTCTTTTAGAAAAAAAGTAGAAAATGTATGAAGTCTTAAAAGATTCTGACAAGATGTTAAATGTTCAAATGAAAGACACTGAGATTTTGAGGGTTAATCAGAATTAAGAGTCTAATTAGAATTGCACTGTGTTCTGATTGGTGTCAAAGTTGTGTTCACTCTTCCATACACTTTGAATATAGGAGAAAATGAATGGGTAAAAGATGAGAAGAGAGAAATAAATTGTTACAAATTACAGACCATACATATGAAACATACTTTTGGAGATTATTAGAAGGGAAGCCAGTTATAATAACACTGAGGATACAGAATACTGATCTTTTAGTTTAAAAGACTTTCCATTTTTGATCCAGTTATAGAAAGCTTTGGCATCATTACAAGCAGAAGAGAAAGGTAAACCATAAGCTCAGGAGCCCCATCCTTCACAAACTCTTCCTTTTTGCACATTTGTACACACACGCTTTACCAACATCATTAATAAAAGTACCTGAAAATTTACACCCTTCTCTCAGCACTGCACGGGAAGTGTACTGAGAGGTGCCTAGAAAAATCCATCTTGCGTCCTACTCCAGGTAACATAGTGAGAGCTTTAAAAGTCAATAGCTACTGAGGATCTTCCCAGAAGAATTAAAATCGTCATACCACAAGGACGTATGCACCACCATGTTCATAGCAACACAATTTGTAATAGCTAAGTCTTGGAAACAACCTAAATGTCCAACAACCAACAAATGGCTAAAGAAAATGTGGTTTCTCTACACTATGGAGTACTACACTGCCATAAAAAAGGATAAACTAGAGTCATTCATATATAAATGGATGTTTCTTGAGAACATACTCTTAAGTGAAATAAATCGGACACTCATGAGCACACATCGAATTGTTTCTCTGATATGAGAGACCATAACTGTAAATAAGGACAAAGAGGTGTAATAGATATTATATAAAAGGAG